>VZTX01000588.1:99137-267504 GCA_013400915.1 Pardalotus punctatus
CCCCCCCGACACAAAGCCAGGAGTTCCCAACAGGGACTGTCTGACTTGTCCTAAGGAGAAGAAAGAAACAGCAGCAAGGAGCATTCTTGCGTGACTGTGCCCTGACATTAAATGGTAAATCTAGACAATTTCTTCTTGCTATCCCCCCCACAACCAAAGAGAACAATTGCTCACTGTTTCAATCACAGATGCCACCTCTACACTGGGCATCTGCTGCCATGTTATTCTGTCAGCCTCCCCTTTTCTAAAGTGAACAAACCAAATTCCCTTAGCATCTCCTCACAGTTTGTGCTTCTCAGTGCCCTATGTTTTGTTTGATTTCCCTGGATTTTTTTCCACCTTCTTTTCATCTACAGAGAAAGGGAGTACCTGGTTGCTGTACCATAGGTGAAGAGAGGAGAATAAAAATGGGCATCTAGAGGATGATGATCATGTACCTATAACCCAGAACATTTAATTAACGATTCCCTTCTATCCTCAAATCTTCTGCAAATACACTGCTGCCTGGTTATTTTCCCACCTCTCACCCATCCCTATCTATCTAGATCTCTCTTTCCCAACCACAGCACTTTGGACTGCTCCTGATGGAATTTCATTTAAATATTTGGGAGTAGTTTCTCCAAGCGGTGAAGATCATTTCAAATTCAAATCCTGACCTCTTAGGACTTCTATCATGTCCTAATTTTGACATCCAAAGATTAACTTTGTTTGCTGGTTGTTCATTTGTCAATTAAAAAACTATTTAAAAGAACTGAGTATAAGGAAACTGCTGAACAACCTTCTTGAAATATCTTCCCTGACAGTGATCCAGTGATAGCTGTTGCTGTGGAGCTATTTTTCAACAGGTTCTGCACCTACCCCATTGTAATTATATCTATACCATATTCTTTAGTCTGTCATATATGTCAAAAAGCGTTACTAAAAATCAAGCACCAGTGCATTTGCTTCTTCCTCTTTATTCACTAGACATGCTACTGTGACAAAGAAGAAAATTAGATTGATTTGACACCAAACGTTCTTGACAAGCCTATGTTTTCCTGTATCAGCTGGCTACTTCCAAATTGATTGTTTAATGATTTGTTCCTGAATCTTTCAAGGACTTAAGTTAGATTGACAGGTCTGTAATTCCCTGGGTCCTCCTTTTCCCTCTCTTTAAAATATATTACACTGTGTTTGCCCTTCTCTTGTCTTCAGGGACCTCCTCTCTCCTCTGTGAGTTCTTAAAGATAATCACTAATGGCTCAGCAATTGCTTCAGACAGCACCTTAAGTACTCTGGGGTGAATTTCATCAGGCCCTGCTGACTGGAGTACATTCATCTTATCTAAATATTCTTTAATCTATTCTCCTCCTCTTCCAGTCTGTATTTCTGCCTCCTTATAAAAGTAAGTTTAAACAACTGGTTGTATATGCTGGTGAATGATACACTTCATAATTCAAAGCAATTGAACATTCTTTGGTACATTTCAATTTTTTAATATTTACCAAGTATTTACCAAGCTTTATATTTCCATTCTCCACATTACAAATTTAAAAAACCCAAATCCATCAACCACTATTCACTGGATGTTAAACTGACACTCCACTCT
This sequence comes from Pardalotus punctatus, assembly GCA_013400915.1. Lineage (NCBI taxonomy): Eukaryota > Metazoa > Chordata > Aves > Passeriformes > Pardalotidae > Pardalotus > Pardalotus punctatus. The sequence continues at coordinate 100,726 of VZTX01000588.1, forward strand.
TAAGGACAGATCCATCGCCAAGGATGGAGCAGAAAGAGGATACGTGACTAAAACATTGTGTTTTTTCATGCAGAACTTCAACATCCACTGACAGACCTATGCTGATTGACACAACAGGTTCCCATTTCTGCCCAAGCTGTCCTAAAATCTAACTAGCACCTTCATACCCGAGAGTGCACCTGCAGCAGTGTCCATGAGCCAAGCACTCTCCATAATGAACAACTATGATGCTTTGAATTTGTGAAGCTGCTAGGGCTGTTGTCTAGATCTATTCTTAATTACAAATATTAAGGCCATGTGTTGTTTGGGGGTTTTTTAAACATGAAAATCTGCCAAAAGTCCTGGTGGGTTTTCCATGGAAGTACTACATGGAGATCTGCTTCCTGTGCTCTATGAGACAGCTGATGCTGTCGTACTCAGTCGGAAAATAATTCAGGTTTTTACCTGTGATAGCCATGCAGAACAATCTTTATTGCTGTCTTTAATAAAATCTTTTGTCTACCTCTCCCCTCAGTAATTCACTATGATTATAGACCTGAGTGACAGTGTTTGCATACCAAGGCTCTCTCTAAAGCAGGACATTGGTTCAGTTAACACTCCTGGGTTTGTTTGGGCTTTCTGCCAGAATAAAAGATACTTCATAAGAACAATTAACATTTTAGAGGTCTGTAGGCTTAAGCCCCATCCTGTTCCTAACAAGTCAAAATGATTGCAAAAAGTCAGCTTTTAAATGAAAAGCACTTGGCTTAAGTGAGTTTGTTGACAAACTAGCCATCAAAGGAGGAGGAGAAAACTATAGAACCACTGAAGACACTCATCCTCTCCACATGGTCTTGCAACACACATTTTCTATTTGACCCTGCAAAGCCTGGATGACCAGGCAGCATTTTATTGTGGCTTGAAACCCTGATCACAGCTCTCATTTGAGAATTTATCCACAGTGACCCTGATCCATGTGACTCATCTGCAAACACTCTTTACCTGGTGCTGCCTGTGAAGAGTCTGTGAGGGTACCAGTTGGGAGAGGGTGCAGGGTTGCTTACTTCCTTGCCTTCTCTGTTTCTGGAGGAATACAAGAGATTTGTCCTGAAGCACTTTATTTCTTAATGTTATGTGTGGTTAAGACTTTAAACTCAGGGTTCAGGTATGCCAAAATCTGCATTTTAATGTATCACTACCAGCAGCTGCTGCGTGTTTCCAAAACAAGGCAGCCATAAAAATCTAGGATAAAGTTTGTGATGGCTCAGAATAAGCATTTTCATTTGAAGGGGTCTGTCTCTGGGAATACATAATTGGAAGAAATAGGTAAAACAAGAGCTTAATCCTGCTTCCACAGAAAAAATGACACTGACATTTGAGATAAGAGCTGGTTTGAGAATTTTCTATCAAAAATTTTTCATTTAAAAAAAAAACTATGACAAGTCAACACTGACAATTTTTGTAGTAACATATTGGTTTTGATGAAACTCTCACTGCCAACACTGCTCACGTCTAGAACAGAAATTATATAACATTCAAGAAGGGGAGAGGCAAACCGCAGAGGTGGCAATTGCCTGTTGGAAGGGCATTCACCCAAGACACAAGCTACTCTCCCTCCCATTTGCACTTCTAATAATGCACATCCTATACAAGTACTATTCCAGTGTTCTGTTATCAGACCTACGTTCTGAGAGACAGGAGATCCTACAAACCCCCACAAACAGAGTGGTTCACTGCCTCCTAAATCAAAGTACATTTGAAATTCTCATGTCTGGGATATTGTCCTATGGAAAACAACTTTTGAGCCATATTTGAAGGAATTAACTGCCAGATACAACTTTCCCATGATGCCTCAGACTTCCTTTTTCATTTCCTTCTTGGAAACAGTACTGTTGGATTCCTCAGCTGGGACAGTTGGCCAATGTCTGTTCTCTGCTACTTGTGTGGAACAAGCACCAAGTTCATCTCTATTTTCCGAGTCTGGAAAAATCATATAAAAGGAGTCGTCTTCTCATGATTCTTCTATACCTTATCTGATATAAAAACATAAATACTGCTTAAACGGCCCTTTTCTCTGAGCTTTACTGCCATCCTCCTTTCTTAACTCATCCTCATTCTTTCCACTATTTTTTCAGATATTTTATTTTGAAGACCCTTATCAGTCTAAAAATGTTCAATTTTTTTAAGATTGAAGAATCTGTCCAACCTACACTCAGGTTATTATCTCTGAATTTTGCATTTTTATAATATATTTGCATTTTCATGCCTAATTTTAAACTCCTACTTTTAATTTTTACTTCTCTTATAAAATCCCCTTTATAACTCCTTGAATGAGAAGATATGCAATACAGTCTCTGCTGCCATCATCTTCAAAGATCAGTAACTCAGCAGGCCAGCTTCAGCAGCAAGCTTCAAGTTTTGATTTTTCCAGTTCTCCAAGCACTGGAGGAGCCAAGAGTATAAATCAGTTTAAGAATCACTTGAGAATAACCTGTCAAAGGTTGGCAGATTGTTGGTTGACAGGTTGGCCTTAACCAAACACTGAGTCAGTTTAGAAGCATCCGTGGAGTTTTCCACTCATCTAGAATGGCACTACGCCTTTGAATTGAGGTTTTCACAATAAGTATCAGTAAAAAAAAAAGAAATAAATCTCACCAGAATGAGAAACTTCTCCCTGTTTATCAAATACTATTTTTGGGAAAGTAGTTGTCCATGGGGCTTTGCTCCCCACTGAAGACTCCCTAGACAGGCCGCTTATCTTCTCTGCATGAATTTCCTCATCAGCAGGAGAAGGTAAATCTTGACTATACTCATTGTCTAGAGTAAACAGCACTGTTTTAGTGATTTTTAATGCTATACTTTTGGCTCTTAGGAATGGTAAATTTTTCACTAGAAGAAATTCCCTAATACTGCATGAAGGATTCAGAACTTCCCACAGAGCAGCTCAATAAAAGATTTTTTTAAAAGGAGGGGATTCACTGTTATCTTTATTGGGAGGAAGAAAATATAGCCCTTGGATCAAGCTGCTGTCCATGGCATCCAATTTTTTTTTTTCCTTTTGTGCAGTGAAAACAAATAAGGAAAAAAAGAGTAAAATGAAAATTAGCTACATTGATTGCTGGCTGGGGTTTCATTTTGGGTTGCCCCTGGGACTGCAGCATCAGCAGGAATGGTTACTTAGTCATGAGTGTGGTGCACAGCAAGAAATTGGATTGCTCCACGTGAGAAGCATGGCTTTTTTCTGGGCTCTCAGTTGTGTGAGGAGGAAATCCAGCTCCCCTTAATCACATCCTGCCACCACAGAGGACACATAACTCACTACTAAAGCCTTTATTATATGGCTCCCCAAAATGAAAAGAGCCTGTAGATCTTGGCTGTGGGGTATTGGAAATTAGTATTATCCAAAATCAAATTCCAGCAGATCACCTTAATACTGCTTTTTAAGCACTTTTGAAACCAGAACATTTTTAACTATATCTTGATAAAACCCCACCTCTATCTATAATGGGTTCCTGGTTATAAAACCCTTATTATAATATGATCACATATTTAAGCTGCAATTATGATTATCTTTTCCCTTGTGCCTGAAGCCCTACAATAGAGGGAGAGTGCCCTTTCTTAAGTAGCAATTACACAAAAACATAATTAAAAAATACAATGTAATAAGTCACTGGGAAGAAAAGAACAATTCTGGGTCAAGTCAGAAGAAAACATTAGAGCAGGTCAGAAAGCCAGACTTAACGTTTACCCTAATCACTGTTTACAGCTAGAAAATGGTACTAAAAAAATCTCTACTCCTTTAAAGGTTATCTCCCCAAAAGTGAGTTTGCTACTGTTCGTAAAACATACTTCAATTAGCCACTGATACAGAACAAAAAAATGACTGTCAGAAGGTAGTGTCTGTCCCAAACTAATCATCAATAATTACCGTGCACCTGGGAAAAAAATCTGAAATCTTATGCAAAAAGGAATTTCTGTATGTTTGATTAAATTACTTCAAAATACAAATCCTAATGCAAAGGTGACTTTTTTAACATGTTAATTTTGACTGAGGCAGAAATGTTTCAGTTGTGTGTTTTGAGGCAAATTAAAATATGTTGCTTTGGCTCTGTGCAGAATTAAATGGTATTTCTGCATGGCCTAACTGCTGAGACAGCAGGATACAGCTAAACCAGCCTGCCACATGCACCACTTTCTTTCAGGAAGGACAGGTACAGCACACTTTGGGGACCTGCAGTAGGGGGACGCTGGGAACACAACATGCATCATCTAGAAAGCATTCTTGGGGTCGTACAGTCAATGCTGAACTCGCTCAAAATACAGTATTTTGTTTCTATGCCACAAACATGAACTTTCAGTCCCTGCTAACCCTACAGCAAATGAAAAATTTAATATGTATTTTCTTTTCTAGAAAACCAAAACTCTTCCTTTGTAAAAGTTTGAATGTGGAAGAGCTACATTTCAAAATGAAATTTCTAATGAACAGTATTTACAAGCAAATGACAGGACTGCAATGAGCCTAACTGGGGCTACTCATAATCAGAACAGTAATATCAAGTGCAAGAGGGTTAAATAGATGGCAAACTGCACAGGGAGGTGGCATTGGATCCTAATCTCTTACACAGCTCCTCCAATAAAGATTTTTTTTTTTTTTGCTATTTCCTTGAAATATTCATGTTCCTTAAACCCTCCCTGATATCCCTGGTGACATCCCACTTCCTGGTTCCTCTTACAAAAGACCTCACAGCCAGCATGCTGAGGCTAAATGACACCATCATCTTTTCTAAGATAGCCTCCACCCTGCAGTGTGAAGCAGTAATTTTCCACTTTACGAGCTGCACACAGTGCATTGTCTACAGCAGCTTGTTTGAACACCCTGTCCCTCAGGAGAGGGATGCTCAGAGGGTAACTCCTTGTGCTGCACCACCAGTTCCTCCTCCTCCTCACCTGGCTGAGTGGAGCCAAGGGACCACCACAGCAAAATGGGGAGGCTGCAGTAGAGGCACAGCACCACTGTGCCACAGCACCACATTATCCTGCAAACTGAAAGGAAAATAAACACAGCTAGCACACCACATCTTAATTTTCACTGCTGGTAGTGGTAGTTTTACTCAATTTTAGTCAGCTACCAAGTAATCAGAATGAATTAAGCAGCAGAAGGAAGGGCTGTGCCAGGATCTAATAAAGCAGTGGGCACTGGAGTGCTTCAGGGAGTCACTGCCCATCTCCCTCTTATCATCCTGCTGGGTTCTCCACCACTGCCATCAGACAGCATTTCTGAGCAGCTCCAGTACACCAGGAAACCAGCACCTCCTGCCACTGCTATCACCAGGTTTCAGAAACAGCTGTCAGTCCAGCTTGTCTCTGTGGGAAGGCTCCACACAAACTCCTGCCTGTCTTTATCTGCGTTGAAGAGCCTAATGAGAAGGCTTGAAATTGCTATTAACTCCCAGCAAGCCCCATTCACACCTTGAACAGAGAGCAGTGCTTGCACCTGGTCAGCACTCACAACCCCTCCTGTGTTCCACCAGCTGACACAGACATGGTGGGTTGAAAGGTTTCTTTGGAAGGCCAAAGGCAATTTCTCCTTTAGACATTCCAAAGAAAGGAGTAGCCTTGGAGACACGTCACTCCATGTTTGCACTTCTCTAAATATCACTATCTGCTTTCAAAGGCTTTAGTCTCAAAGGTAATCTCAGTGGCAACCTTCCCATTGTAGGGATTGGATATTGTTGGCCATAATAAGGAGGGGATTTTTATTATCTCTCTGTGGCCAGAGATTGACTTTCAATCCCCAGTTCCATGTTTTGCACATTGTGCAAGCCACGAGGCTATTTACAAACGCAAACTTCCAAGGATGTCTTTAGGGCAAAAATTAGAATGACTGGTGAAATCTGACTTCAGCTGTGTTTTACTACTGCCATTAAGCTGTCACACAGGGGCTGTAATCTGCAGTAATTCCATGTAACTGCACATACAAGGCAAAGAGTTAATGGCTCCTTGCTAAATCCTGACGGTCGAGCAGTAAAGAGGCTATGGACACAGCCTCTGTGAATTTCGTCAAGCACAAACCTTCTCTTTACAACACTAATAAATAACTATTACCCTTTGGGACAAAACTGAAAGCACACAATGGAAAAGGTCCATGGCAGGCTAGAAGAGGACGTTTACAGAAAAGCAAGTTTCAGCACAAGGTGGTTGTTCCTCAAGGCTGTGGTACCCTCCCTGATGCAGAGCAATCCTAGCCCACATTAACTCTGGTTAGAAAATAGATTTAGCCAGATAATGGTCAAATTTATACTGACAGGGATGGAAAACACTTCTTCTGTTGCATGAAGAACATGCAAACAGCCTTTAATTATGGAACATTACAAAACTACACTGATCCAAGACCCTAATTATTTTTTTTCTCCAACCGTTATTTGCCTCCTCCTACGTGAAACACCCCCACCTCTCGGCAGCTCCTTCTTCAAGCTCTTTGCAACATCTCAAGAAATTCAAATGCCTGTTCTTAGAGGAAAATAGTTTCTAATTAAACATAGAGCGTGGGTGTGAATGAAGCTGGGCCCACTCCTTGCCTCACTGAAGTCAACAGAAAGATGTTTTTCTCTTTTACCACAAGCATCAGCAGAGGCAGGGGCATTGGATCATTGCTCCTAGGCACAGTTTGAGGAAGCAGAGGGTCACTGGTACTTACAACTAACATGGCTTTTCTTGAGGTTTGGTAAAAGAGCCTGAAGTTTCCTAAATTTCAGACTGAGGGTGCAGTCTTGACTGGAAATGTGTGCACTAGGGATCAGACGGTGCCCAATAGGCAGCAGCAAGCCAAGGAGATGGAACGTTCATGTAAACATTAGCTACTTACAGGTTCACTCCAGGTGTGGGCATCAGGGAAGAACATCTAACAAACCTTCCTCAGCACCACATCAGAGCATGATTTCGTGAGTTTTGAATCAAATTTAAGTATTTAGGAAATGTTACTTGTCCTTTTCATGGCAAAATAAGGTATTTTGCAGACTCAAAATCCACTTACATAACTTTGAAATACATTCTTTCATTGATCTGGGGTCTAAGTTTAAAAGAAAATCTTACAGTTCATCATTTTTCTCTATCATAATTCACCCACAGAAACAGCCAAAAAATAAAAGAACGTGTTGGAAGTGCAGACAAAGAAACACAAGTCCTGCCAGCATCACAACACAATACAGAAAAGCAAAGACAGAACCTGGTTTCTTTTCACCTATGTGGCAATCCTAACAGGCCAGAGTAGCTGTAGATGGTGTTCAAGCTTCTGATGATTTGATGTCCACCTCCCCAGTTCCCCCCTAATCTTCTTCCACACCACTTACTCAGCTCTCATCTCCCCGAGCAACATAACAGCATTTTGACTAGCGTGGTTGTGGGTTATGTTTGGTAGTGATTCCACAGAAAATACCCACTTGCAAAACCGGAGGGGAAAAGATAAGAAGCTGAAAGTTTTTCCTGACCCCAGTAGGACCCCTGTAGTTTGTTTGATATAATTTAGCTTACAACAGCACAATGGATCCAGGCAGTGTTAGAAGAGAGGTTCTGCCTCTACTCCAGATAAGACTTCTGCACTGTATGCAAGAACAGCTGAGTGTGCTCACGGATTATAGCACCTCATATTCCATTTAAATTCTCAGATATGAACACTCCAGTTATTTTTGCAATAGTAGCTGGTAAAGTTAGGGCCTGTGTGAAGTAGGAAGAAATGAGAAATTGATTTTATTTCAGTAACACAAAATTACATTTTCCTTGTAGAGCTACTCAGACTCTCAGAAAAAAAACCTAAAAAATCAGTAGCTGATCTCCAGGGGTCCATCCAGCCTCATATGCTCATCAAAGTTCATATTCCTGCAACTAACGATATATTTTCCTTCAGGGCTTAGCTTGTCTGGAGATGGGAAGAAGAGATCTGTTTTTTTCATTTTGATGAGGCTAGCACTTTTCAAAGTTCACCTATGCATAATCTTGGCAGGGAGACATGCATCTAGCTGATTTAGAAGACACATTTGTGTCAAAATCCATCTCTTCTGATTTTCACTGAAGTGCTTCGATATGCCGTGTTACTTCACAAGATTGAAATAAATGAATTTCATAGCTCTCATCTCCCCCAACTCCCACCTTCCCTATAACTACATTTACAGTCCTTTTTAAGGGAAATACCTGGGGCTGCTTTTGTTTTTCTTAGCCAGATTCAAACTCGGTGATTTGAAGACTTCTCTTTTGGACTTGTTTCCCCACAAGTCATAGCTCATCAGCACGGCAGCATCTCTCCTGCACAAGAGTGGCTCTAGGGCTTTTCAGGTGCTGAGTTTCCCAGCAGAAGAGAGCAGTGCCAAGACAATCTTTTCTTGTATTAATTATGCTTCCTTCCCCTCTCCCCCCCAGTGTAAACATGCCACAAGGGCTGCTCTGATTTAAGGCTCAGCCGGGCTTTTGCAGGGGAAAAAAACAAGTGTTTTCCCTTGTCTGTAACAGACACCATGGCAAAGTTTTTGAATTTTCACAGGATATACTTACACCTTTTAAAAAATCCTGCAAAAGATTAATCACCTTCAGGAGTACCACTGAAATTGTGGCTCCAGTTGTTTTAACTTCCTACTCAGCCTCTTGGAGGAGTGATTAAAGCTAAAGTCTGAATGATTTAGATGCAAGGCTTAAAGGTATTCTCACCCTCAGCTGCATCCCAGCAAACATTATTTTTCTTGCAGGGAAGGAAGCAAGACCAAGCTGTGTGACCATGCTTTAGCCACCCTGCTTCACAGTCTTACTGTGATGCAGAGCAGTGATCAGTAGTTTCACACTATGCTGTCAGTGTCTGAAATGTAGGAGCATTTTCTTCCCCCACCCCTGGGAGAGGAGCACAGCAGGGACAGAGAAACAGAAGGTGCTGAAGGGAAATCTGCCACAGGTTCTGGTAACACCTTGGGTAGAAAGCACAAGCCCTGAACTGCAGGTTCTCATATATAATGTTAATGAATTCCATACTTCTTATTAGAGTATTGAAAGATACAACTGGAATATGATGAATTTTTTTCTGGAAGAATATTTTTTCCATGTGTAAGAGTGCGCCTTTACATACAGCACAGAAATACTACAGTGATATATAGAAAGGGACAAAGATATTGATAGCAAAGGACAAAAGTTTTTTATGTTAACAGAACAGCATTATTCCTCAGACTTATTTAAAACTGAACCAGTTCCATCTGGCTTAAAGAATCCTCCACTACTATGTTTCTGTATCATGACAGGAAAGATTTGCTGTGCCCCTGGGATAGTAGCTGGACTCCTACAGATGTCATGCAGGAAAGCAGAATAATGAGTGTAATAGGATGAGCAAGAGAGAGAAAAAGAACAGAAGATTGTCCAATCCTTGATATTTTTTTAAACCTAAATTTGAATTTTACTTATGTAAAAGCATGGAACATCTTGTTCCATCTTGTATTGTTTCATCTTGGACTGCTGTGACCTTGTCACAGCAGAATGCCTGGCTTTGTCTGTTTGCTGTGTTCCATCAGTAAAGGACATAATGAGTATTAGAAATCCTAGGCATGAACTTGGGGGTCTGGAGGTTGAAATACCAGATTAATCTTGCCGGTTCAAGCATTTCAAATAATCACTAGAGTTGCTGAATATTATTCAGCTTAAACTTCAGGGGGATGACTACTGGCTTGCCACACTAAACCCAGCATTGCAGGGTTACAGGCTGCATGGAAAACAGCTCCCCATCCTATTTCCCATATGTCTGAGCTGCAATCTGTCATGCTGATCTGAGGAGAAATTTGCCCTGACCACAGAAGATATTACTTTGTCCTTAAGTAGACGAGATTTTTTTCCTTTCTGAAGACAGTTGCATTTCCTCAAAAAATGTGGAGATCTGGGTTTGGGATGTTTCAGAGCCTGAGTAATACAGATCCCCCATGCAATAGCATCCAGGCCCCTCGGGAGGTTTTGAAGAGCACAGGCTTTCTGTCAGTGCTAGCCCATAAAAAGCCACACATTGTATTTCTGAAGAACATGAGATTTTTTTGGTCCTTCAATGAATTTAAAGTGGAAGGGTCTAGGGAAAGGAAAAAAATTGACAAAATTGGAGAAGCTTGTCAGCTGTGAGAGTTCTACCTGCAGATGCTTGAGTGACCCCCTAGATAAGCTGGATTTCCTGAAAGAAAAGAAGGACACGGAGACAGAGAGGCTGTAAGGAACCATCAGAGGAACAGTGGTTAGTCCCTGTTTGTGCTCCGGTATCCCAAGAAAACAGGAGGACATCTCTCACCAGGATTCAATACTATGCCTCATTATTTCTCATTCTAGCAAAAGTTTTGTCACGTGAGTAAAGTGAGTACACTGCTCAAAATTTTGGTCTGATAAAACAGCCAAAATGATACAGTGGTGGTTTGATCTAAAGTAGCACAAAACAGAGACAACCCACTCATGAGTCCACTCATTTCCCTTTACACATAGCACCTTTTTTCACTGCCCTTCTTTTTCCACACACATGTATGCCTTGTCACACGTGTATGTCATTGTACCCCTCATGCCAGGGGTCAGCTTTGTAAGATGACTTTCACCACCCCACATGGCTCCCCTGTGCAAAACTGCTGTATCACATATGGCCCTCCACTTAAGCCTTCTGGGACTAAAGCTATTCATAGGCTTTCCACTCAAATGATGGAGAGCAATGAAATTAAATTCTGGCATAGGGTCTCTTTTGGCATTAGTCCTTCCCAGTTTGCAACTTCCTGCTCTCACTTTTCCCCTCTCTATGGGGGAAAAATAGCCCAAACAATCTACACAGAAGTTTAGCTGCGAGTGAAATTTCACAGCTTGCTATGGGTTTCACAGAATGACTCAAAGAGCCTATTAATTTGCTTTTCAGATTTTGTAGGTTTAAAAAAGAAATGTCTAGCAAGTCCTAAAATCCTTCTACAGAGCCCGGCTGGTTATGTTCCTCTTGGAGGCAAGTCTTTCTGTTCCTCTCCTCGGCTGGAACCCCACCACCTCCACCATCTTAATTTAGATTTTACTTCTAACAGAGCAATATGAGTTGCACCACAGCTTCCTCAAGGGACTGCATGCTGGTTCCCATGAAAAGCAGCACAGAGTGAAATCTCCAGGACCCCAGGAGAGTGTGGGATGAGCTCTATGCTGCATCAGATGGAGATGTGCTCTCTCCCTTGCACAGACCCACCCCATTGGCCTCTCAATTTCCTTGGTTCAAGCTCAGGACCAGCACAGCCTTACTTTAACTTAGACTTCCTTATTAAAGCTAGACTAAGCAAACACAGAAGGTTCATCCAGTTCTGAAATTAACTTGATTTTACTTTTGTGAGAGAAGGGAGGAGGGAAAAACCAGTTTGTGAGTCTCTGATCAATGCTGATGCAATGCAACCTGGCAACAAATCATCATGGAGCATCTCTTGACAAACATGACCTGGTACTTGCAACTTCCACTGAATTTCATTCCTATTGTAGCTGAACTTGGGGGAAATGACAGGAGAAGGATATTAATATATTTGGGGCTGTGAGAGATCTGTTTTTCAAGTGAGACAGGAGAAATTAGTGTTTTGAACACCTCATACTTCAGTGAAATCAAATTTTCTGTCACAAATATTGCACTGGAGAAAGAATGCACTTGGAAATCAGAACCTAGGATGCTAAGCAGCATCTATAGGCTGCATAGGAGATGAATGTGCCTCTGTTGCTTGAAAATGTATGCTTCAGTCTGCAGCAGGAGTGAACATTAGCCACTGGTGCAAGGCTTTTTACTCAGAGGGCTTTGCAGAGAATCCAAACTGCAGCTTACAAATCCCTGCAAAGGCTGAAGAAAACAGCTGTGAATTCCCATGCTCAGGAGTAATATGTGCCTTTAAACATTTCAAAATGAGACAGCAGCTCACAAAGGCAGGCTCAGCTTTCAGCTGATATAAGTTCTGGCCAGCAAATTTCTGTGTTTAATCCTTGGAGAGTCCCCCATGTCATGCCTGCTGGCAAGGTCCAGTTGGCTCTGGACCTTGCCAAGTTGGCTCTGTGAGACCCAAAGGGTAGATGGAGAGAGTCCATGTGATGGGTTACAAGCTTGGATTGTTTGGGATGGGATGGCAATCTGTAATCTCCTGACCAAATTTGTCCTGCCAAAGAGCATGATAATAATAACAGCCCTCTTTAAGGGTTAAGGCAAATCGCAGCACTGAGATTGGTGGGATCTCTAAATTCTTTGCTGCTTAATCACAGCAGAGCAGTCAGCCATGAGGTTAGTTCTTAAGGGGTATGTGACAAATGCACTGGCCTTGAAATACAGCAAACCTACAGCTATTTGTTATTTCCTGGCTGTTCTGCAGGCAAGAGACCACGGTGGCAGCAGCAAGATGCTGCCGCCCCCACTCCTCAAATCCAACACCCTGAAAGCATTAGTGGAAAGACTCCCATTACCCCCCCACTGAGGGCAGTTCCTTAAGTCAGAGCCTTCTTGAACTGAAATATTTCATTAGCTTTAGCTGAATTGGATATAGCTGAGCCCTCGGACTGTGTCCAGAAGAAGTAATATGCATTTTACCTCCTGCCCAATTCACCACTATAAACAAATTAGAGATATGCTTTAAGTATGTCATAAACCACTCCTGGCTTAAATTTATGCAGTCTTAATAGCATTGCATTCAGAACAAACTTCCAAGTGAGCTAAACACGGTTAGAAAATAAGGCTTTTGCTCTCCCAGAAACAAAATATATCCTTTTGTCACTACCAAATAATGAGAACATTAGTTCAAAACATCAAGAAACATTTCATAGGAGTAGGCATAGGATTTAGTAAAAAACAGTATGCAATGGCAATTCTTTTCTGTCCAGGGAAGAACCACCTGGGAGAAGTCATGCCATGCCAGACACCAGAGTGTGTCCCTAGTTTTCACTTCTGCCTTCCCATCCTAGGAATGGGAGCCATGGACAAGCCAAAAGCCTGTTTCTTAAAATAGGGTCAGTGACCTGAATGCAGGAGCTGCTGGAGCTTGAAGCTTTGTTTTATTAATCAGTTTTCATGCACTTACTTGAGGATTAGCATAGGCTGCCAGCTTTATCAGCATTAATTTAGAGTACCTTGAGCTATTGAGGACAGAGCTGTCTGCTGCTCATACAGTGTCAGCACACCACCCCTGCTCCCCTCCTGCTAAAGATTAAGAAACCATTAGGGCAAAGTGAATGCTTCAGACACAGGCTGCTTACTACAGCTTTGCACTGTGACACAGCAGAGGGGAAAGAGAACATGCCAGAGGCAGCCCTTGCAGGTTATTTTGCAGCCAGAGGATGGCTGTTGCTGTGAGGCTGAACGAGCAAGCCCTGTACGCTGCTGTCCCCCCAAAGCAAATCTGACGGCTCCACAAGACAGAACAACTCTATAACAGCATGGAGGTCCCCAAACCTCTGTACTGAAGCATCACGTCTTTAAAGCATGAGACTAAAAACAAATAGCACATGAGATATGTTCTTTAGGCTGTGGCACAGAGGCTCAGCAGGCACCCCTGCAGCTCATTGCACTGCAGCTCACCCCCCTTCCAGCAGGCTAAATACCTCTTGCCAAAGCCAGTCCAGCAAGCCTGGAGGGGCACTCACAGCACTTCTATCCTACCTGTACTTTCAGTGGATCTTTTGCCATAGCAAAGGTTTCTGTGCTGCAGCAATCCACATGGATCCCAGGAACCAGCTTGGAGGTGGAAGGTATTGTGGCACAGTTTGCTTACAGCCTCAAATAATCAGCTGCAGCTGTAACAACATAGCAATTAACGCCTGCCTAGTTGAGCAATTAATTGTTCTCTACTTCAGATGGACACCTGGACATCGATTTGCTAGAAGAGTTGAACATCTCCAGTCATTATCTAAATCCAAGGGCCCTGAATCAAAGACCACCACCCACACTGGCAAACATCTTGTACCAGCTGAACGCAGGCAGCAGGCCAGGTGTTGGTAAAAAGGCTGCGGCCAAGCTCTGACACTATTTAAGCAGCTCAATTACACACACCTGTGCAGTGTGACTACCCAGTCTTCATTTAAAGCACCTGTGTTGTGTGGGCCAGAAATACAGTCTGGGGCCTTCAACAGAAGGACTGGGAACTGTGATCAGATCAGAGGGACAATTTGGGCTCTGGGAGTGACTGAGCATCCACAGGGACCTCTTCTTGCCAGAACATATGGCAGACCTGGAAGAGCAACTGTACTCTTGTGTTTGTCCACAGTACACTTATCATTATTCTGGGATGCAATTATGAGATGAGAATAAATTAAATTCAGAGGTAGGTGCACCAGCTGCACAGCAACATGGACACCCTCCCATAAAATAAAAGACACAAATCTCTAAAAAGTCACAACAAGGAGGACATAGTGAAATAGTAGCTATGGCTTGCCCAAACTAAGTTTCTTTAGACCCATGCCTTACTTGATCCAAGAGGTTGTTTTGCCAGCACTGAAGAAAAGAATGAAGGGCTACCTTGGGTGAGGCACATTTCTTGGCTGAAAACCATAGTCCCAAAACCACCAGAGTTTTACTTCAGGCATCCACATAGTTTGGGATCTCTCCTACAACAGCTGTGCTCCCCACTGATCTCTGCCGGATGCTGCAGCCCTCTCAGATCAGGAAGCTCTTAACATGTCTCAGTTACAAACAGCTGCATCTCTTTTCTCAGTTCCTTTGGATGGAAAGAGGTTTGAGAGGACCTACCTGATCCCTCACACTCTCAGGTTGCAGGTGGCAGTCACAGCAGGTGAGGGACAGCAGCTTTAGCCAGCACCACAGCAGCTGGAAAAAAAACCATGAGATAAAGTTATGAACCAGGAAATATTTTCCCATGGTCAGGTACCTTCTTGGCTGGTCACACCCAGGGCCAGCATATCTGGGCTGCCTACTTTGTAGGGACTTTGTATGAGATGGTGTCTTGGATTGGTACCACTTGTAGATTTTGGCATGTGTCAGTCAGAGAAATTACTCCTGGAGTCATGATTGTGATTTTGTGCTGATCATACAAGTGAGGGAAAATCTACTGATCTACTATTTGGGTCTAAGACAAAAGCTCCCTTGAAGAAATAGCTTGTGACCTAAGGAAAGGGTATTTTATGGTGTATTATGCAGTCAGTGTGGGTTAGCCTGTTCCTTTGCAGGAGGGGCTTGCTACCAAAAGGAATGAACCAGCAGGTACTTACCAGTGTTCTGTACAGGCAGGTGGCATTGCAGACATCTGCCTTCATCAGTGCCTGAACGACAGAAATGAGGAGTCACAGAAAGACACTGAACTTCTGCAGGAGCAGCTGCTGCAGAGATGTATGGAGCACTAAGGCACAAGCCCTCTGACCACATAAAAAAGCTGGCTGTGGTCCTGAGAAACAGCTGGCCAGCACACCAGGTACTCTACAGGGCTGGTTCCCAAGTTAACACAGTTTCTGAATTGCAGCTGGCTCCACTTTGATTGGCTCAGGACACAGGCAGTGGCCTGTGTGCCCACACCCAGTCACATCACTGTGCCCTGGGATGGTCACCATCGACTGCAGCAGTGACAGTGGCTGATGCTCAGCAGCAAATAAAGCCTTCTCAGGGACAAGCTTCCCAAATAATTTCTTTGAAACAATCAATCTATCGCCCCCTTCTGTCTAGGGCGGCTGTCACAAAATCCAGCAAGAGAGTAAGATGATTGCTCTCATGCCACCTTGTGTGACTCACCAGAGAGAAAGGAGCACAGCAGTACAGGGAAGAGAATTACTCTTTTGTGAGTTGGTGCCTGGTTTCAGTGTGTTTAAGTGTTGTTTAAGTGTCTAGTTCTTGGCCATTGTATTCAATCTTATTTTTATTAGGGTCTTAAAACTTTTACAGCATGGAGAAGTTTGTACCTCAATGGGAGCTTTCGTAACACAGTGAAAAACACAACCATAAAAGACAGAAGTACAGGTTACTCCCTGGCATTTACCTATAGTGCTCTTCTCTTGCCTCATTAATTTTATAAGCATTCAGGTTTGCTAGAAATCATTGCAATTTATACTAAATCAGTAAAGCAAGCAAGCTAAAATGCAAACATGCCGAAGCCACTCTTCCACAATGCACATTGCTGCAGAGGGAAAACTGGCTGCTTGAGGGAGGGACAGCTGGCAAGGCCACCGCAGCTGTGCTATTTCACTGACAAACATCTTGCTGGACATGTACTGAGGGGAGCTGTGGGTAGGGATATGACTATAAAACAGGGATGCTGTGGGCAGGAACACCACCACCCCAAGTCTGAGATGTCTGCTGGCCTGTGGATCCAGGTCTCTGGTGCACTTTCTTATTTCTGTAGTTTTTTTCCCCCCAACTTGTTCAAGTGGTTCAAATCCGAGTAAAGAAAAAGGCCAGCCTGTTTTGCTTTGTGGGCTGTATTTCTATGGGATGCTGCTCCTTAAAGAGCACAGCTGCATCGTTGCCAGGCAAACATGCCTGTCCGCCAGGGCTCAAGTTTGTTCTCTGTGGGTGGCCAGACTATATTTTCTAAAAAACATCCAAAAAAACCCCCTAACCTCACAAAAAAAAAAATTACCAATGGGCATATAAGCACTTCCACATTCTCCACTTGCCTGTTCTGCATAAACAGCAGAATTTTGTTTTTCTCTCTGCCATATGCATTTTTAACCAGCTGTGTTTCATTCCTGCTTTAGAAAACATGGCTTGGAAAAAAAGGGTGCAAAGAGACTTTGCTTTTCATTGATGGAGAAATACACTACTAGGTGTGATTCACAGAGCTAGTCCCCCTGGTTCACCAAGAAGGACATTTCAAGTCTTTGCAGATTTGTTTTCATATTTCCTTTGACCAAATAGGTCACTAAAATTGACACATATTGATGAAGTCCATCCAGCCCACCATGTACTATTCCCTGGGAAGGACAGCAATAAATGTTAGGAAATAAGGAAGAGTATACCTATCAGAAATCCTACCTGTTCGACTTCCTCATATTTGGGTTGCTGTTCATGTTACTGTTTCTTTCCGATGGGCAGTCAATTCAATACCACTTCTAAGCAGGAAAAGTAGATTTCAGAAAGAGGAGTGCTCAGCATTATTGAACACAGGCTTCCTCCCACTCCTCCCCAGGCCTCTTTTACAAAAAAAGAGCTCATCTAGCAGGGTTTTTACCTTTCTTAGCTGGAGGACACAGGTGGGCTCCTCTGCACCACAGGTCAGGAGTGCTGGGTAGCAGTGAGAGGATCTGCAAAGAATTATCAGGATATCACAAGTCAGTTTTACTGAGTTTCACCCTGTATTACTCCCTGAGAATACCTAAGTTCTTCATTTCTAAAAGCAGAAAGGGATAACAATGCCATAATTACTTTGGAAGAGTATTAAAAAAGCTTAATGAAGTAATATTTGTTAAGCACTGGAGGAACCTTGAGTAATGTGAATGCTTTTGTGGCTTTACTTTGTCCACTGGTAGTTGTTCACAAAAGTACCAAAATAAAGAGCAGAATTTAAGTGACTATTTCCACAGACCTCAGCATCCCCCAAACCTGCTTGTCTGAGCCTGCTCTGAGGTAGTTAATATTTGCCAGGTGTTGAAATGCTCAGACACATTTCTACATTTCTCCCCGAGGTATTTAGAACTGCGACCTGTGGAGGCAAATGAAAGGGACGTACTAGGAAACACATTAGAGTTCTTCCTGCGATCTTGTGATTCTTTCCCTTAACATTTTTTCACAGTTTCAAACCAATGATTAACTTTCCATTAGCAAAGCCAAGGCTATAAATGACCAGGGGAACTTGCTAGACGTGCTCTTGCGCTCCCGGTTTGGGCTGAGCCGGCTCCTGTGCCACTCCGGCACTGATGTGTAGTGGGAGCGTGCAGGCCATAAAGTGTGCTATTACTGCACGTAAAAGCCAGGAGAAACTTCAGCTCCAGACTGGGCCTTTTTACCTGCACAGTAACTGATCAACCAGGTGAGGCAAGGCTGGAGTCACCTGGGCTGGAGCCTCCCCGAGGTGCGAGACGCTCCCATGGCATTCCGCAGGGTCCCTTCAAGACAAGTAAGAGCAAGGATCCTCAGGGAAGAGGAGGGGGCTTTTGCCAAACAATCCCTCCAACACCACCTAGAAAACACCCAAAACAAAACAATGACAACAAAAAAACTCAGCCAGGACGATAAAAGTTACTGGGGGTCTGTGGCAGATGGGTGGGAGTTGAGGGAAGCCTGGAGGAGCAGCAGGGCCCTGAGGGAGGCCCTGAGGGAGGCCCTGGGCTGGGCCCTGAGGGAGGCCCTGGGCTGGGCCCTGGGCTGGGTCCTGAGGGAGGCCCTGAAGGAGGCCCTGAGGGCGGCCCTGGGCTGGGTCCTGAGGCAATGGTGGGTAGTAGGTAACACAATC
Source organism: Pardalotus punctatus (assembly GCA_013400915.1). Taxonomy (NCBI): domain Eukaryota; kingdom Metazoa; phylum Chordata; class Aves; order Passeriformes; family Pardalotidae; genus Pardalotus; species Pardalotus punctatus. The sequence goes on from VZTX01000588.1 coordinate 119,082, forward strand.
CAGCAGAGCAGAAAGCAACCGCATGGTTTTCACCTTCCTTTGATGCTGCCCGTGGTGGCCTTGCAGCCCCCAGGGTGGGAAGCACCACCGAGGGGTGGCACACACAGAGCGGCACCAGCGCACTGTGGTTTGCTTGCCAGCTGATCTCAGCTTTCAGGAGCTGCTAAAATATAGGGAGCAGCGCTATGTGTGGTAAAACTCAGTGTTTTTCCACTTGTGATCAGCCACACTGGAGCTCAGCTTCTGTTAGGCCCCTGCATACAATGGGTAGTACTCAAATAAAATTGCTCACAGGAGAAAATTCTACTAGGTGAGGGCAAGAGAGCCAGAATGAGGTTCTTAAAAATCTTGATAGAGGCTGTAAGCAGTCTAAAGAGAAGCCTAATTCAGATGCCTCGGTATGCAGCCTTTTTGATTACACCCACAAACCACCCACACCCTCCAAATTGCTATTCTTTAGAAACACCCTGCAGCATTTTCTGGTTTCCAATATACAGCAGTGCTCTAGGCTTAGCTGCTGGATTTGTGCATGCACATGCAAAAATAACTAATGGAGAGCTTGATCAGACAGCAGGATCTTTTCTCAAATGACACATTCTAGTAATAATGGAAATGTATTCTGTTATCCTGCTAGCATGGAATAATGAAACTGTAGTTTTCCCTTCCCAGCTTTTTTCCCTTCCTCTCCTTTGAGTCTTGCAAAGCAGAAATGATCCTTGGCTTGTAGGCTGCAGCAGCCCACAGGAGCTTTAAGAATAGTGTCAGAAACCCACAAAGCCATGCTGTTAATTGGGGACTGGATCATTGGTGACACTTTGGAGGGCTGTGCTGTCATTCCAAAGCAGCAAGGTACCCTGCAGGTGCCAAAACCTGACATTTCCATGCAGAGGGAGGAGGGTCCTGGGCTGCTGAGACATGTTAGCTTGGCAGCTTTGTCAAGCACACCATGATCTGGGAGATAAATCCTTCTTCCTGCAGGTCCATACCCATAATCTCTGTCCCTCCACACCTCTGAGAGGTGAAGGTGTCACAAGGACCAGTGAACATGTTGTTTCCATGTTTTCCTTGTAAGAGGCGTGCTGTTATTGAAATCCCTGTCTTGATACTGCTGCCAGTATTGCCCAGTTGCTGTAACTCTCAAATCAGAAGGCTAAAGGAAAACAATATGAGGCTGATATTTAGGCTGCCCTGTGAATTTCTATTTTGTTTTCTTGGGTTTTGTTTTCATTGCAATCTCAATTTAAGGCACAGGATGGAAGGAGATTGAAGGGGGAAAAGAAAACCCCAACTTATTTTCTTCCCTTTCTTACTATTAAGTGTGGTTTAAGAACAAAGTCTTCTCAGAGGCTTCTGCAATCATAAATAAATCTAAAAGGGAAAAGAAATAAAAGTCCTGCTCCTGCTAACACTCCTGGCTTTTAAACACATTTTAAAAATATTTCAGTGTTCTTCTCATGTTTTTATTCATTTCAGTCCTCCATATTACCTATTGTAACCACCATCCACACACAGATCTAATAAGGTGGAAAACTCCAGAATCTGCAAAGCATTAAAACCTCCAGAGATATCAGACGTAGAGTAGCATTGCTGGTAGGGGGTTGGCTTATGCTCTCATGTCAGAAGCAACTGGGGAGGTATAACTACACATTTCATCAAAGGAAACTGATAGCGTGAAATGCAACTTGTATTCTAGAATATAAACTCATCAAAACAAGAGCACAGGAAGCTCATCAAGTTAAGCTAACTCTCAAATGAAGCTCCCCTCCAAGGCTGCCCGCTAGACTTCTGCCTCCTTGGTTCCCAGCTCTTCAAAAAGAGCCTCCCCTGTCAGCCCTGTGGCAGGAGAAAATCCCACCCATCCTCTCGCAGAGAGTTTTCCCAGTGCAACTCACGCCTACACGTATCTTGCCTTGCTAATGATTCTATAAGCTATCTCAGAGGCCAGCTGCCAGAAGCTGATGTCTCTGCAAAGTGAGAATTGTTTGGAGCATGCAGGAAGGTACTGTGTTCTCCTAGCAACCAAAGTTGTAAAATAATGTAATCATATCCAAGATAATGTGAGAAAAGATTATATGATGCTTGTATTGGGTTGTTATGGCAACTGAAATAAGCTTAAATGCGTGTATCCAGCATTTCAAACAAATAATGTAATTGTCTGCAAAATTACCTTCCTAATTAACCCCATTCAGTTTGCCATCATCTCTATTCATATATGCCTACTACAGGGCTGTTGTTAAGCCTTATTTTCATAGAATCATGGAATGGTTTGGGTTGACAGGGACCTTAAAGATCATCGAGTTCCAACCCCTTTGCCATAGCCAGTGACAGCTTTCACTAGACCAGGTTGCTCAGAGCTCCATCTAGTCTGGCTTGAACACCTCCAGGGATGGGGCATCCATAGCTTCTCACCACCCTCACAGGAAAAGAAAAAATTCTTATTCCTAATCTAAACATATTCTCTTTTAGTTTGAATCCATTCACCCTTGTCCAATCACTAAATGGTCCTGTAAAAAGACCCTCTGCATCTTCCTTATGATCTTTCCAGCCTCTCATCCACCAGCACCCCCAAGTCCTTCTCGTCAGGGCTGCTCTCCATCTGTTCATCCCCAGCCTGTGTTGATATTGAAGGTTGCCCTGACCCAAGGCAGTACCAGGCACTTGGTCTTGTTAAACCTCATGAGATTCCCATGGGCCACTTCTCAAGCTTGTCCAGGTCCCTCTGGCCGCATCCCATCCTTCAGGTGTGTCAGCAGCACCACTCAGCTTGGGGTCATCTGGAAATTAGCTGAGGGTGCCCTTGATCCCCATCTATGCCATTAATGAAGGTATTAAATAACCCCTAGGGACAGCACTTGTCACTGATGTCCTCTGGGACNGCATTTTATTGAGTCCCATGGACTTACGTGCATTCAGGTTCCTTGGGTAGTCATGAACCAGATCTTTATTTACAGTGGGAGGAACTTTGTTCCCCAGTCCCCATCCTGCTGTCCATCCACTCAAGAGGTGTTGGAAGAGAGGTTGCCATTGAAGACTGAGGCAAAAAAGTTCTTGAGTACCTCAGCCTTCTCCTCACCCATTGTTACCATTTTCCCAGGACTATTAACTTGCGGTGGGGGGGGAGGAAGGGGAGAGGATTTCACCTTCTTTAACAATTTTTAAGGCCTTTACTCTGCTTTTGCCCAACAATGTTTCTATTTTGTTTGCAACCTTCTTTTTTTTGACCCTGCTGATGTGAAATTTGTTATTTCATCCCTGCACGTTTGAGTCAACAGCTATTTGCATTTCAGTGCATCATCTAACATGGGCTTATTTTGTTTTCCTTTCTAAACAGCTTTGTTGCTTAAGGAAATGTTGTCCTAAGGTGGTAGGATTTACTTAACTCCTCCCCCTCCCTGTATCTTGATGAAGAACCAAAACAGAATTTCCAAGAGGTGAAAACACCCAGCCAAAGCCCAAGCAAAGATGACCCATCAGCTCAGCCATGCTGACAGCAGCCAAGAAAAGAAAGACATCTAAGGAAGGACACACTGCAGCCTCACCCACACTGGCGGTATCTGGCACCCTCTCCTCAAATTGTTTCCTCTACCAAAATAGTAACCAATTTCTCAAGAAAAATCAATTGTCTTGCTCCAAAATTTCCAGTTCTTATCACAAGATGCACTTTAAAAAAAACATTTTCCATGTCTTTTGATTTCTTCCCTTTGAGACTGCATAAAAGTCTAATTTCCATAGAGTGCCATTCTGAAATCAACCCATCTTCTGTAATAGTCCCAGTGGGCTGATGTGGGGAGATAATTGTTTTCTGGATCAGGGTTTTAGTCTATGGTTCATTCCTGAGCTGTGATTTTTAAAGTGATTCTAAAAGATACAATATTTAAACTGATACCACTGTTAAAATTTTGGGGTTTTTGCATTTTTTCTCTTTCCCAATTCCCCATCCTTGCTGCACATGGGGACAGTGATGATTGGTGGGGGCTGGCTCCTGTGCCACAGCTGTGGGTAGGAGGCTACAAACTGCCCTGCAAACCCACTCGAGCTGTGCCCTCCACAGGCTGCTGCTGTAGCTGAAGATGCCAGGGCAGCCCAGCTGGAGGCGGCTATGCAGGTGAAGCAGGAGCAGCCCTTTCCCCCCACCCCGGAGCCCGACGCAGAGGAATGTGGTTAATGATCTTTTCCCTCTCTTCTTCCATTACCTGCCTCTGTGCTGACAGCACAACTTGCACTCCAGGTGCTTCCTCTGCACTTCCTTTTTTCTAACCTGCTAACCACTCACCTGAAGCAGCACTGATGTACCAGCGAAAGCTTTGCCACTTTCAATACCTGAAAGGGGGAAAAAATCCATAACAAAACGAAACAGCAGTTGCAGAGGGTGGAGAGAAGGAAATGGGGCTGATGAATAACCTCAGCTGCCCCTGCAGAAGTGTATCAGAGAGGCACCACCTGCCCGGCCAGTGCTGTGCCTGCCCACCAGGAGAGCCCAGCTACACACCCAGACAGAACCCGCTCCCTGCGCCCACCTTCCCATCTGCTGGAATATTTGGGGCAAACACTCTGCACTTCATGGGCTGGCTCCAGGCTCTTCCCCATGTGACTGCAGTATCAGCCAAAAGCAAAGATAACCCAGCCCAGCAGGTGCTGTGAGGAAACCAGACTTGGCAATGGGCTAAGCCTAAAAGCATCAGAGCCATTTGCCACGTAAGCCTGACATGCTGCTTGCTTTTAGCCCTACCAGCAGCTTCACTTCTAGGCTGCAGGAAATTCCCCAGAGGGCATATGCAAAAGGAGGGAAACAAACCTTATGAATATACAATTTATCTAGATTTTATTTCTTCTTTTTTGCACAACAAAACCAAGACAGGTAATGTCCTTTCTGTAAAGGCACAAGTAACTTTCTGGATGCACTAAAAATGCTTTTGTGAAATAGTAACATAAGGGCTTTTAAAATAGTATGCTCTATAACCATATTACAGTAGCATCATGAGTAATATTCCTTACATTTACGGATAACTTCCCAGCTTCCAGTTCTTCTTGGGAATGGGAACTAGAAAAGTTGGTTAAATTTATCTTTGACACTGCACTAAGACCCAGGGAAATGCCTGACAGAGTGACATTGTGTACATCATATGTTTCACACCAACTGCACCATCCTTCTGCACTTGCAGTTGTTACCAATTAACAGGCTGCAATACCTTTCCTCCATCAGAGCATGATCCAAAGAGCCATCCTGCTAGATTCAACAGGAGCAGCCAATACACGATGGGAACACTGAAAGACATAAAGTACTTTGCAAGGTAGGCATTGCACCACACAGGGGCCTATTTTGAAACCACAAACCAGGAGCTCTAATTCCCTGAACGCATGCTGAAGGACATCTATAATATGTGTGGCAGGATATAATTTTCTTATTTTATAACTTGTTCAAGTATCTCCAAACAGTTTGGGTTAAGATTCATATTTATTAGGAATTTACCCAAAAGGGGATACCTGGATGTGAATTTAATCTTTTCACAGGTCTGTTTTGCAAACAAGAAAATATCAAACATCAGCCCATAATATTTTTTACTCACATATAAACACAAAAGTGAAAAAAAAAGGAAGAGATCTGTAATTTTTGCCTCCTTAGAGCTCACAAACTTCATTTGAAACCCCAGCATCTCTGAATGCTTAATAATAATCCTAGTAGTGATATGTAAAGGGTTGGAGGAGTTTCATACAAAATGATCTTACATTAGCTACTTATTTCAGTGAGGCTCTTTGCATGAGTTATGCCAGCTTTATGAGAGTGGATAATTTATAAGGTTCATATAAATGATGTATTCACAAAGCATTTTGTGTTCTAGTTGATAAGCATTAATTGTATGCAAAATGGCATACAGCAACTAATCATGCGTCTTTCTTGCAAGGTAGTTATGGCCATTCAGGTAGGGAGCTCATTTTTTGGGATATTTCTAAGATAGTCTTACAAGCATTTTAAGCTCTTTCTTTAAGAAATGAGCAAGGTAAAATTTGTCCGATTGTTATAAATTAATAAAAGATGCAAATCTAGTCATCTGCATGAAGAAAATGGGAAGGTAGGAAAGGCTGTTTCTAATCCAAATCCCCATGCTGACTCCCTCTGCAGCAGCAAGGAAATTATTTTCTCTGCTCTCAGCCCCAGTTTTCCCCCTCAAGCGCTAGTGCTAATTATACCTGCCTCACTGAGGTTTTGTAACAAACAGCCTGCCTGTGAAAACTACTTTGATGCAAGCAAGCGCCAAGTTTTAGTAATAAACATATGGTGAATGACATTTTGCCTGGATTTATGCACTGGAAGGGTTTATTTAAGTCAGATTTGGAAACGGATAGCGAGTCGGAGAAACACTGCACCGTTTCTCAATCAATAAATAAATACTTGCTTGTATCCTTTGCTCTAAATGCATGGAAGCCTGGCTCTGTGCCAGGCATTAGACAGACGGTGGGCTTGGATTTTTTGCCCTTATCTCAATTTTTTTGGAACTCATTGTCCTCTCTTCCAGTGCTTGGGTTTAAGGGCAGAGGGGGAAGGTGGGAAGGCAGTGGGATCATCTAGGGCAGTGTTCCAGCACCCATGAGCCAGGCCAACACCCTTGCACTGGGAGAATTTCATAGCCAAAGAGCACATGGAGAGGAAGATCAAGTGAATCTAGGTCCAGCCATTCCTAAAACTAGGCAGAGATGGAAATACGCTTTTTAAAAACTTTCTCCAGTAACCAGGTTACTCTGGCCATGAACGCCCCAAAATAAAACCATACCTGGCATATGTGATCTTGAACTTCAAACTACTGTACAAATTACAGAAGTGCACTTAAAGTCTCTTTATCTTAAAAGGGTAGTCACTGACTTGGACAATTTACAGACTTAAATTATTTACAGTTGCCTCTTTGTCAAAGTGGGAGAAGGAGGAGAAAGGGAGAAGACTGAATCCTGACAACACTGCAAAACCATGGGCACACAGAAGTTTACGTCAAAGAGCTCAACCCCAAAATGCTTTGTTTTAATTGCAAGCCCCCTAAGAGGTGAACCACTTTTCTTTCATCGTGTGCTCTGGAAACTAGTTTTTCATTTTCAGATTATTTGAGCCAGGCTGACTTTGTGGCTGTGATCTCAGCCCTGCTGGATGAAGGCATCCAGTTGCTTTCCATGAGGCTGGGAGCGCCCTGCCCTGTGCACACAGCTTCCCACAACTGCAACCCCCGGCAAACGCTTTCCTGCTGACCCCACAGGCACATCAGGAATGCTCAGCAGAAATTGCTTTCATTCTTTTGTTAATATTTAATGCAAAATTTTCATCTTGAAGGAGAAAGACCTTTTGGTTCAGAGGCAAATCTGAAACAATTTTCATATTAAGGCTCTCAATTACTTCTTCTCAAATAAGTGTTTCCATATGGACAATTGTATGACAAGTGGGATAGAGCGGTTTCTGCTTCCTTCAGCTGCAGCTGCTGCTAATTTTTCTAGCGCAGGATGGATTCCTTCATTTCAGACCCAAATTAACTTACCAAGATATGTGCATCTTCTTCTCCTCCCCCTCCCCCCCAGTTTTAAATTACCAGTACCACAATCCCACTGGGGAACTGGGAAAATGAGGGTATAAAAATGTTTAATTTTTCTAATAGTTTTAATTACCATGTATTTTTAAAACCCTGTGATTTCTCACGTCGCTGTGGGATAGCTGTTCTAATTTGAGTGGTGACAATGTACGTGGGTATGGAATTAAATTTAAATCTTCCATGGTTACTAACAGCTATCGTCACCATCCTGCACAGGATAACCCTGATGCTTTGCTCCAGGGCCTCCCTTTCCATGGCCAGCTTTTCCAACCTCAAGATTTAAAAGGGATCTCAGTGCCTGAACTGAGTTCTTCCAGATAGGCCCTGGAAACCACAGTCACTTACATATCACCCTGGAACTTCTGTATCTGGCCATGGGACTGTTCTTGATGAGAAGATGAGAGATCAGAGCACCCAGCTGAGCCACACTGCGGGCCTTTTTGACATTTTTCTTCTGTGCCTCATTCTTCAGTCCTGTTATTTGAGGTTTGAGACACACAGACATGAGAGATGGGTTTAAGGAGTTAACTGAGGATGGGGCACATCCTGGAGAATAGCTCTCCTACCAGACAGAGAAGGGGAAATAAACCAAAAACAGTGCTCATTACAGAGGCCCTTCTCTGGGTTTTGTAAGTCTCAGACAAGGAAGGGGTTTAGGGCATTTTGTTACTACCCAGTGTGGCAAAATTTGAGAGCCCCAGTGGTTGCAGAAGGCATCAGCGAGTACCAAGGGTCTGGGCTTTAGAAGTAGGAGGATCTCCCTCAAGAAAAGTCATGCTGGCTAAAGAGCCTTGCTCCTTGCAGCCTAAAAACACTTGGAAGAACAAGATAACCAAACAGCTCTCCTTCAGTAAACACGATGATCACACTGCCCTGCCTGCCTCCTTTTTTTGGTTTGATCTTTACATTTATGAATGCACCCAAGCCTATGGGAGCAATTTGGATCATCCCAAAGCACAGACCAGGGAGTCCCACCCACGGTACGCAACGAGTGTCCCGGCTTTTGGGCAGTCAGCTGAGTAGCCTGTCAAAGCATAGAAGATTAACATGTAAAAATAAAAGCCAAACAACGACAAGAAAAGTGGCAAAACAATGGAACAGATCACTATGTAATATGAACATATTAATAAATTACAGGGATAATGATTTTTAAATTATCACTTCATAGCTGATGTATTTCTGCATTAGAGGCAGTATTTTATAATCTATATGAATTGTGCTGCTTTACAGATGTTAACTTTTGTAATTCCCACTGAAAAAGTAAAACGCTGATCCAGATGACACAGCTGGTTAACATAAGTATTGTATTTTCAGATTTCCAAGAAAACTGTCAGGATGACTTGAGAAAAATGTTTGGTTCATTATTTATAAGAAACGCTAGCTTTCCAATGCCAGCTAATTCACTTAAGATGCTATACCAATGTGCTAGGTTCAGCTGAGCAAGGGATTTCCAGCTTTGCACAATTATGACTTTGGCAGCTAATACTGCTTGCAGCAGGGGTTTTTTCCCTTTGGTTGTTTTTTTTTTTTCCCATGCAAGCTAACTAAATCCCTGAGTTTCTTCATATGCCCTAGAATATAAATCTGCCGGTTTCAAGGCAACTTTGTTTCATTTTGTATCATGTTAATTTGCTTTTGAAGGCAAACCAATGATTATTTAACTGCTTGGAAATTCTCTGATCACACTTCTGGACGTGTGTGCATAGTCTGTCCTGCATGCTGAGATCTGTGGGACCAGAAGATCAGGGATAGGAGGATGAGGACGAGAGGGGAGAAGAGATGCTGGGCTTTGCAGTGCATATGACTGCTCAGAAACTCTTCAAATCAGGTCCTGTATTGGCACAGCTGAGGTGATGGCAACACAAATGGGAAAAAGCAGGGACTGGAAAGCAAGAAGTGACTATTTTGGTGTCAAACACTGCAGAAGGGTGAGCCTTAAGCAAATTTTTAATACTTAATGGAAGACAAGTAATTAGTAACAACATTAATGATCATAAGCATTGGCAGTTTCAGCCCTTCAAGATTTTATGATGTGGAAAGAATAACTGCACATGTCAAAGATTGGATGGATTTGGACTCCTTGCTTTTTCATTTCCAGCTGAAAAACCAAGTATTTACTTCCATTTCTCTCCTCCAATACCCTTTTTCTCTGAAAAGACAAAGGCTGATGGAGGACCAATGATCCAATACTACCAAGTGCTCTGTCTTCTGAAGATTAAAAAAAAAAAAAAAAAAAAAAAAAAAAAAACCTTCATTTCCAAAAGCAGGATGAGGCTTTTTTTCCTCTCTTCATATTTCATTCATTGATTCATTGCATGGCAGTGAGAAACGTCACTCATGGCTTCAGTTTGGGCTGTCAAGGCAGCAGCACCACTGTCACTGGGGGCTGTGGGGTGGAGAGGCTGACACAGGGATAGATCAGAAGTGGGGACACTGCTCTTGGAAAACAAAGAGATGAACTGAGGGCAAAAGCTTTCCCTTCCCATGCAGATGGATGGGGAAGATGCCTTAGGGCTCTGGGCTGGCAGTCATCACGTCTCTTCCGTGTTTCCTGCAGGGAAGTACACCCAGGGAAAACTTAGAGACAGCTGATAGGAAGGGTCAGCTCCATGCCCCAGTGTGCCAGGACATCCCTGGTGATTACTGCAACACAAACTGTGGTGAAAACTTCTGGGATTAGTTTAATCCCTGTGCAGATCTGTTTATACAGCCATTAGGAGCCATCAGGTCTTACAGAACATCAGAGGCACTGGGGGTAGCCAGGTACCAGCTTCCAGGCTGCCTCTGGAGCTGGCATGGAGGCAGAAATGGAAATGGGCATCACCAGCGCATCCCTAAGAACCATAGCTTTTGCACAGCTCCTTGCCAAAGAAATGGATTGTTTCTACAAGAGTTACCAGGCATGGGGGAAGGTGTGTGAGGAAAAGGCTCCATTATCCCCAGAACTTTTGTGAGTGCTGTGCTCCCTGAGAGAGGGAAGAGAGCAGATGCTGTCCCACAGAAAGGGCCTCAGGAATGCGTGTTCTCCCCTCATCCATCAGCCACTCATGCCAACGTGACCTTGTGCGAGTCAACCAAAACCCCCTTAATCCCCCACAAAACCTGAAACAAAACAAAAGAATCCCACCCTAAAAGGAAAAATCCTGCTGGCAGCTGGCCACTGCACAACTGCTCTGAACCACGCCAAGGTGATGGGCTACAGGAGATGATGCAGAGAGCTCAGCCAAACTTGCAAGGCAGAGCATTGGGTAGGGGAAACACTTATCATCCTCATTTTGAGACCACTTTTGTCTGATTTTTCATTGGGCTGAGGCAGCCTGCTGAGGGACCTGCAGCCAGAAAGAAAAGTGAATAAAAACAGTCACGGATGACTTGCCGCAGGGAACCTTAACTGACTGAATTGTGGATCTGATAAGGTGCCAGAAAGCTTTATTAATTAATTGACTGGCAGTGGGAACCACATGGACAGCACCAGCCTCTGCCTGAATCCACTGACATCTCCCTCTTGCCAGCCCCACCAGCCCAGACACCAGGAGTTTGTGGAGAGAAAGCAAAAGGAGCTCATTTCTCATGCTCCTGTTATCAAGCCCAGAGGCAGCTCAGGTGCCTTCACATTTGTTTTTAATGAAGGATACAATTGTGCTGTCCAACAGCACATGGATGCAAAGAAAGCCTGGGAGTTTAAACATAAGCTCTTAGGATATGCTTGCCATGAAAGCAAACATCCCTGCCAGCACACGCAGTGTGCAGCACATGGTGCTGCCCTGTCTGTCACAGCAGCAGCCACCTGTCCTGCCCTTCAACCAGCAACAGCCCCGAGAAACTCCTCCTGCTCCTGCAGGGCTGGGGCAGATGCACCACCCTGGCCACGCAGATGTTCCCAAACAAGACCCCTGACAATGACACACTTGATCTTCTCTCAGTGGTGCAGAGGGTGGAGACCAAATATTGCCACCACTCCAACCCTGAGCCAGCCAGACTCCGACAAATTGCTGCCAAAAACTTGTAATTTCCCTGGAACACACTGTGGGCTTTGCAAAGAGTGGGACCCATATTCGTGGATGATGATGGGACTTTTCATTTATTTATTTATTTATTTATTTCTCTTCGCTTCCCTCCCGTGTCCAAACAGCCCTAGGTTGTAATTAGCAGCATGCCACATTCCCACTGCTTTCCCAAAAGTGCAGAGAAAAACCAGAACATGGTGGGTAGGGAAACACGAGCGGGATTAAATACCAACATAAATCGTTCTGAGGGTGTAGGACCAGGAACAATTTTATTTTTCACATTTCACTCAGTGTTTAAAAAGTACAGCCACCTCCAACCTCCAAAAGACACCTCCTCGCCTCCATTGTGAAATGAAAAGGAGGGTGATGTGTGATTCCCATCCTCCCGGATCCCTCACTGATTCCTACCAAAATCATCTGTGCCCCCTTGGATGCTACCAGCTACAGCTCAGCCCCAGCCCCATGTGCCCCACACTTGGCCAAGTGCCTCGGACCAAACTGAAGACCAGACCCAGCACAGAAGCCATCGGTCCTGTACTGGGGCACCTGCCGAGGGTGGATGTCCCCAGTGGCCTTTATACCATCTGAGTAATTCCTGTTGCTGACCTCTCTTTATGTATACGTGTTTTTCATCTTCAAAACTGCTGTGCCTGGCACCCCTTTCCTTTCTTTGCTCTTCTAGCAGGCAGCTGTGCATTGCAGGGCTGCCTCACAGTCTTCTTCCCTCCCCTCTCTGCCTTTGCTTTCTAGCCGTTATGTATCAGCCTGCAATGGTTCTGGAAGTTTTGCAGCATCATATTTCTCACTCCTTGCCCTTTTCTCTCCCAATGCCTCATATCCCAAGAATGAGCTATTTGTCATTTTTCAGGAAATCTCTATTAGGAAGGTTTTGGCTGCTCCAAGAGGCTGGGAAGCTCTGGGAGACAGCTCAAGCAGGAGCTGTAACCTTTGATGTATTCCCTCTTCCTCCTTCACATGCCGTGAAGCATGGGGGGATCCTCACCTTGCACCCCTTCCCTATAGTCTCCAGTTCCATCTCATCCCACGTGCATCTCCCACAGCTTGCAGAGATGAGCGTGTGGCTCCTGCTGGGCTGCCCTGCTGGATCCAAAACTTGATGGGAGCTTTTGTCAGCGGGGGTTGGACACCCATATCCTGCCCCATACTGTGGGGAGCCTTGCACTGAAATCTGTTGGGAGGGGAGCCCAGAAGCCGCCCAGGCTGTCGCAGGGAGCTGGGGGCACTGTGGACTCACGTCCTACTGCTCTAACAACCCCCAGCTCAGCGTGAAAGTTGTGCAGATGGGCAGACAGCACGGAACTCTCCCACCTCCTGCAAGCAAACACCGCCCCCATGCCTGCGAGGGACGAGCATCATGGGGACGCCAGCGTGTGAAGCTCCTGCCTCTCCGCAGTGGGACACTGCCGGGCAAAGCCGGATGGACACATGCATGGCCAGCCCTTCAGCTACACACACATTGCTGCACTGCACACCGCAGCTCTCGCTGAAAGGTGCAGGAAAAGCCCTGGCAAACACAGTTTTCCTCAGCCTGTAATTCTCCCATGCCTGACTCTTACTAGATTTGTACAGTAAGCCCAAGAGGGTGTCGGGCTGTTGCGTGTAATTACAAGACTGATAATTGTATCAGGTGTAATCTCACCCTCCCTCCATGCAGCCCTGTACCGATAAGCATGGGAATAGTTACGCTGCTTTAAGCAAGGAACCCTGCCACATCAAGGAGTGAAAAGGCTGCAAATCCCCCCGCACTTGTAAGATAAATCTACTGCAGCCTCTTATCAGCCACAGCGCAGGGTCCCAGAGCCAGTCTGCACCATCTGGGGAGCACCCGGGGCGCTGCGGAAGATAAAAATCAGCAACCCATAATCAACAGCACCACCAGCCCAGGGGCCTTGCTCAGCCTCCAGCGCAAACGCTTTCTCCTCTGGTGAGCCCCACCAGCAGGCTTCTCACGTCGGCAGGGACCCTGCGCACACCTCAGCTGTTACCACCCACAAGATTTTGGGCATCACAGGCCATATTTAGTAAGCCCTGCTGTCACCATGGCGACGGGTTTCACTTAAGCATGGGGATGCACAGGCCCGGATGCTCCGACCCTTGTATGGCAGGGGGTGATGGCACCGCCAGCTCCTCGCCATGCAGCCAGAAACAGTCTGGCTTTTCTGACTGTTTTTGCTGGATGTTCAAATGAATTGCCTGTCATGAAAAAAGGAAAAGGAGAAAGGACTTACAGTTCTTTTTCCCCAGGAGGCACGATTCAGTTCAGGGAAGGTTCTGCAAGGATCCCCTTGAAGGATGTACCTTGCAAGCCTTTGTTGTTCTGAGCAGCACTCTGTGGAACTGTAGCTCCAGGAAAGGAAGTGGAGAAGGCTGTGGAAGGCATCAGGCAGCCACCAACCACCCTGCACATCACTAAGGATAGTGGCAGCTTTCAAGGAGGACAAGGTCCTCACCGAAGGCCTGGAAATCTGGGTGAGCAGCAGGAATTATTAAGGTTTGGAAAAGTCCCCTTAAGATCATTGAGTCTAATCGCTAACCGAGCACCACAGTGTTAACCCCTAAACCATGTCCCTAAGTGCCACATCCACATGGCTTTTAAACCCTTTCAGGGATGGTGATTTCCAAGCCATTGCATCCCTCAGTTCCCAGCAGCCGCTATGGGTATATTCACTGTGATCCACTGTTGGAGCGGCAGCCTGCCTGTAATCAGGCATCCTGCAACAGCCATCCCAAAGACTTTAGTACCCAAGCCAATTATGAAACCCCAGGGTTTTATTCCAGTGATGTACAAATGCTCACACAAGCATGACTTAATTTAATTTTCAGTGCTCAGCAGAATGCATTTTTTGTTGCACCTCAGCTGTGTCGCAGAGATAAATGATGTGTTTAGTCTTTTGACAGTTTTGCTAAAGCTTCGTGTTCCCAGCTGATCTCTTTCAAATGATGTATATTTCAGGGATTTTTATCCTTAATTAATCTTTGTTATTTTTAAAAAAAAAAAAAAGGAGTTTTGGAAAAAATGTGTTTTCTGCTATTAAAATCATACTTTCTCTCATTCCTTTCTTATTTCCTTCCATTCCCTAAGCCTTGGCCTTTCACTGCCCTTGCAAACAGGCAATCCCTGAGACCTCTCCAGTACATGTGATACTACAGGAGACTGGAAATATTTCAGAGCCAGGAAATAATGACAGTTATTCCATTAGATACAAAGATATTTGTCCGCAAGCTTCACTAAAAAAGGCATTACACAGTTAGTAATATTACCTAAAACTCCCTTCCAGCTCTAAGTAGCCCAGATATCCCTTCATCCTGCTGCTCTGCACTGTATCACTCTCTTCTCCTGAGAACACTTTGGCAAAGTTTGCTGAACTGCACAGAATATTTCTGCCATAACACATGTGCTCTCACCATCCTGATGTGAATCCCAGTGATGGACCAGGCAGCCCCCTGAGCTCCCGCAGGTTCAGGTTTTCTGCAAACATGTGCAATGTGCTCTGAGCAGGCAAGCTCCTGACCTAGCTGCTGGCTTTGGCTCTCCCATAGCACATCCTCACCTTACAGGGTCCTCTCTGGCCTCCTGCTTCAGCTGAAGGATGTGCAGCACTGGCAGGCTAGGCTGCTAGGCCAGCAACAGCAAGAAAAGTAACAATAACATTACCCACACACAGACTTTTCGGCTCTAAAGTGCCGTTTGCTGGGCTGTGCTCTGATTCCTGAGAAATTATGGCTTGGTGAGCTGCAGTTATCCTCCCAGCCCCAGTCCCCTCAGACCTGGCGCTGCAGGGTTTTCTCCCACCGGTGGGGATGGGCTGCAGGTGCTCTTGGTGCTGGTGCTGCTGCACACAGGCTGAGAGGCTTTAAGCCATCACTGGGTCATCTCTCTGCTTCAGCTTTCCCAGAGAGGGACTGGAAATTCTCTCGGTCTTTCTAGGAAAGGGCAGTGAAGAAACCCAGAGGAAGGGCCAGATTAGACATGCAGACACAGGAAAAGGGAAAAAAGGCAGACGTGCCAATGCCCCACTTTTGTATCTTGTCTCTTGATGCCTCTGTGATGCTGAGACAATCAAAATGCTGAAAAAAGATCACGTTCTCTCCCCAAAACACCTGTGCTAGCTAACATATACACGCACACGCGCACGCACACACACACAATCTATCTATATAACTTCTTGGAGGCAGAGCCTGTGCTGATGATACATTCACACTCCTGATGGAGCTGTGAGGAGCGAGGAGTAATTTTGATGCACTACATATAAAGGTAAAGTTGGGTTAACTGTGTTTAAAAACAATAATAAAAGCACAATCTATAGGAAGTGGAGAAAATAAAGTATTCCCATAGATTGTTTTACTTAAATCTTCATACTCTCGAACTGGCACAGGAGCAAAGATGCCACAGCCCAGCAAGAAATTCCAGGCAGAGCAGAGTAACTGTGCATTCTATAACTACTGCATGGATATCTTTATCTTAGTGGCTATCTGTATCTTAATAGAATAATTCACAGTAGATCACAGAATCACAGAATGGCCTGGGTTGGAAAGGCTCTCAAAAGTTCCAACCCTCCTGCCATGGGCTGGGGAGGTTGGAATTAGATTCCGGTAGATGTCACAGCACATGTTTTTAGTCACTACAGACCACCCCAGAGGTGCTCATTCACAAGGATGAACCCCTTGAGTTTCTGACAAGCCACATGATGGCTTTGGTGGTTTTAACACAAAACATGGCATTTCGGAGCCACCAGCAGAGCCCCAGTGGGAACTGTGGCTGGGAAGCTGGGTGAATCAGGACCACGAGTACTGACATCATTCCCTGCCATTCCCTATCAGGAAGATGCAGGCACACATCCCCAGGGAGCCTGGGCCAGGGCATGCCTGCTTTTATACCCCTCTGATCCCCACAGAAGCCATTTGCTCTGACTTGGTAGGCTGGATGGCATCTCCTGGAGTGGGCTCTGCCAGGAGCTGCTTCCCTGGCAGCTGAGCTCTCCCTGAGCCCCCAGGCAGCAGCAGAGGGGCTTTCTGGGGACGGGAATCCCTGCACCCCCCTGCAAAGCCCGTATGAGTCATCGAGCTGTTAGAGATGGAAGGTTATTTCTGGATTTAACTTTCTGGACTGAGGGAAACACTGCAGTGTCAGCACCCAGCTGTGCTTTTAGGAGGTGCGTTGTTTGGCAAGTCTTGCAAATCTATTTCCATATACAAGCGCATGCATGAATCACTCCTTATAAGAAAAAGCTGTAGGGGTGAAGGGGCCAAGACAAACTTTTCTGGGAGATAGTGAAGGCAAAACTATTATTTTTTTTCTCCACTGTAATGCATAATTCACCTTAGACTAGATGTGCACTTAAAAATTACAGTGGAGTTCATGCTGTGACCTGAAGGCAGTTGTCGAAAAGGAGAGCAGGCATGAGAAATAAGGTTCTGGAGGGCAGACCTGCGATAAGGAACAAGCTGGGATTCAGAGCCGTGGCAGAGGAAGAAGCATGGATTGTGGGATAGAGTGATACACTTATTACATGCTGAAGAGTTGAATCAGTTCAGTCTTAGTGCAAGGATGCCTCATACTCTAAGGGGTTTGGACCTGCTACAAGGGACTTGCCATGAAGTCAAAAAAAACCCCATCATTCTGCCACACAGAGGCAGAAAAAGCCAGAAGCCCCCTTTCCCCCCCATCCAGAGCTGATCCTTCTGCTTGTTTTCCCCCACCAGCTCCTCAGCAAGGATCAGTGCTATCACCTACTGAGGTCAACCTACTTCTGCAGCAACATCAGCACTTTTCACAATACATGTAAAAGCTTGTTACTAGTATCATCTCCCCATCTCCAAAGAGAAAAATTATGACCTTATTCTCCTGTCCTGTCTCCCTTTCCCCACAAATATCAGTGTTTTCCTCACACCACCTATTCCCAAGAAACAGTCCTGGCACTGTTAATAGGAACAAAAAGCTTGAGCCCAGCAGGCAGGCAGTGGCAGTGCTCCAGGGGACCTGGAAAAAGGAACCAGGGGCAAAATGGTGGCTGTGCTAAAGCAAAAGAACAAGGGACAGAAAAGGCAGAAGAAGGGAAGAAAATATGGAACATGAAGAGAAACATGGAAGAATTTTCCTCCAGCAGCAATACCCCCTAGTAATCCTGATGCTCCCCAGTAATCCTGGTCTCCCAAGGAAAGCTGAAAGTGGACAGAGACGCAGATGCAAAAGGGAAGCATGAAACAACTTACAATGCCACAAGCATTTCTTGCTTTGCTAAATTTCCATCTGCTACATCTAAGGAACCTTTTGGGCATCCGTAACTTCCTCTCCCAACATCCAGTTGTGATCTTCCCTCCATTTGGCTCCTTTCAACTTTATCTTTTCGTGTACACGTTCCTAACACTCATGATTTGTTTCTGTTTGCCACACAGTACCACAAATGGCCCCTCACACACATTGTGGTCAGTAGTTCCTTCAATATCGAAATCCTTACATACAGACCAATGGCCCTAAGGTTGCTCCTGATTCAGATAAACTTCTGTACTTACATATTCTCCAAGTACATTTTCAAAACATACCACCCATTTAGAGAGCTGTTAAAGAGCATTGCTATTTATCAAGCAAGAAAATGTGGTATTTTCTATTGTGACTAGGAAAGAAACTTTTGCAATTTCCCGGAATAAGTGCAATAACTCTTAACTTGCTTCTGTCTCGACTCCTGTAGTCCTTGTTTCCATACCCTAAAATCTCATTCTTGGCTTTTCTTCCACAGTTCTTTAGCCAATACTTTAAACCTCTCCCTTATCCTCATTGCATCATTTCCCACGTATTTAATCTTGCTTTTTCTATTTAAGTGTCTGGGAAAGTTTTCTGCTGCTTTTTGACCACGATCAGCAAAGATAACTGGTTTTCACAGTGCTCCTAAACTTTACTGGCCATGTCCAACTTACTTGGCTAAAAGGTAATTTTTCCATTCCTTTTTAGCTTTTTATTTTTCTCTGTTTGAAATGGTTAGTTGCAGGCCCTACCTTACAAGGCTAGTTGATATTTAAGGTCCTCATAATTCCTGCCCTCTTATCCTGCAGAGAGCCCAGGCTTTGGCCAGCCATCCCAGCTGACTTCATGGCAAGTCCCTTGTAGCAAGTCCAAACCCCTTAGAGTATGAGGCATCCTTGCACTAAGACTGAACTGATTCAACTCTTCAGCATGTAATAAGTGTATCTCTCTATCCCACAATCCATGCTTCTCCCTCTGCCACGGCTCTGAATACCAGCTTGTTCCTTATCGCAGGTCTGCCCTCCAGAACCTTATTTCTCATGCCTGCTCTCCTTTTCGACAACTGCCTTCAGGTCACAGCATGAACTCCACTGTAATTTTTAAGTGCATATCTAGTCTAAGGTGAATTTTATCACCTAGATTCTGTCATGGCCTACCCAAAGCCCTGGCAGCTTAGTACAGCTTTATCTCATCATCTCATACTCGCAGTGTAGCACTGCTCCCACCATTGCTTCTCCTAGCTACCTTGAAAAAAGAATTAAATAAATACCCCCATCTCTCCTCCCAGTTCCACTACTCACTCCTTTCCTTTCTCTGGCACTTTGGTCCATGGCTGCAGGGCTTTCTCAGTCCATCAGCTCTGCAGCTTTATTTAAACTCAGCCACAGGGTCAGACCCATATTTCCTTCAGAGCACTCCTTCTTCTCAGAAAAATGCAGTCTGAGTACAAAGCTTATTAAATAGGTACTGAAAACAACAAACCATCAAGTGACAGATGAACAAATTATCTCCTCCTCAGGCAACCTTGTCAGAAGGTTACTTCTCACTCTCCAGGGAGGCACAAGATCTCTCATTTATGTCATGTCCAGATAATGTGCAGACCTACACCACAATAATGACTTTATAGACATCACATGCTTCAGGGCTTCAGCCACTTGCTTGCTGAATGCAGGAAGGGACTATTCCCCTATGAGATTTTTTTCATGACTACTTCACCTTCTGAAGGATCAGCAGTAGGTAGGACAAGGTAGTGGACAAAGAGTGAAGAACATCCTCCCTCTTGCAATTGATACTTACCTGGATAATTTGACAATCAAATTTATTACCAAATCTGGCAAACAAATATTATTCCAGTCTTTCATTGTACTCTTAGTCCAGCGAGGCATTCATTTTCTCTTACCTTCTTGGATCTGACCTTAGTGCACCTCAGCTCTGCACCTGCAATGTCCCTCTGCTTCTTCCACTCTCTGAGGTATGGCTCCCATCTCTTCGACTTACAATGCCAGAAATGTCTTCAGCTGTCCTAAATCATTGGCATCAGTATATGTTGTAGAAATTTAATGGCATATTTGGGAAACCAGGGGAAGTCTTTTCCCTCCCTCCTCCTCCCTCCCACCCCACCGGTGAGACACACCTGGAGAGCTGTATCCAGGTCTGGGCTCCCCAGCACAAGACAGACATGGACTTAATGGAGTAAGTTCAGCAAAGGACCATGAAGGTGATTAAGGGACTGGAACATCTGGAGAGATGGAGAGAGCTGGGACTGCTCAGCCCAGAGAAAAGGAGTGTAAGTACTTGATGGGGGGAGTAAAAGGAAGGAGCCAGGCTCTTCTTGGTGAGGCCTGGCAACAGGACAAAAGCAATTGGACACAAACTGAAATATAGCACATTTTTAAATGTAAGAATAAGTCTTTTCTACTCTAAGAGCTGTCAAGCACTGGCACGGCTTGCCCAGAGAGGCTGCAGAGTCTTTGTCCTTGCAGATACTCAAAACCTGACTGCACATGGTCCCAATCAATGTGCTCCAGCTGATCCTGTATGAGCCACTGGGATGGAGGAGCTGATCTCAGCAGTGCCTGCTGGCCTCAGTGACTCTCAGTGCTGTAACATAACAGCAATTATGTTCCATGCCAGTCTCCTCTGGCATAGAACACTGGGAAATTAGCCCAGATCACAGTGTTCAACTGCTCATTTAAAGCTAAAGAGATTATTAAATACCCAAATGTTGAGAGCAATGGGCTTGCTCAATCACAGCATGCTCATCTGCATCAACTGCTGCAGGAATGCAAAAGCTAAAATATGAAACAACCACCTCTTGCTCAAGTCTTGCTGCTGTAAGAATTGCTTAACTGGGTGTCCAGACCCAAATTTCCAGCAAACAACCGTGCCAGGTTTGCCCAAAAAGGAAAAGGGGCCTGGGGAAACCCCAGAGCAAATAGTGATGACCACTAGTGGGGCTTCACAAAGGAGCATCACTGTCATGTCTGTCACCATGCCTGCAGGCTTCCCACTGGCAGCAAAATCAGCCCTTTAGCACATTCTTTGCCAAGCTACTTTACCTAGAACAAGCTTCTGACAGGGATTACAGAGCCGAGGCAGCCCTTCCCTTTGCAGCCATTGGCACAATACTGCCCAGAGCACACAGCTATCTGTCAGCCTGATGGAACCTGGTTGTCACATGTAAAACTGAAACTGTGCTCGAGTAATTTAAAGAATATAGAAAAAAAAAAAAAAAAAAAATCAGGGTCTCACAAAACTTTTTTTTTAATGTTTAGCAGGCTTGATACTGCAAAGTCAGCTCAGCAAGACACAAAACCCCAACCCCTACCTCTAGCTCCATCAGCATGGCTTTTTTTACTGCCATGAAAGTGCCTATAGGTATGAACATTTACACATGAAAACATGAATGTAGATATATTTTTCCCTAAATCATTGAAGACCAAGAAAGCTCATCCTTTTGCATGCCCAAAATGGCCACTTTTAAGGGGATTAAACATCATTCCAAAAGCAACTGAGAAAGCAAACTGAAAACTATTTTTCTAATGGTTGTTTTGGTGCTTGTGGTTTTTTAACATTTGGAATAGCTGATTCTCACATCCCTCTCAGTCAACGAAGTGGGAAGACTCATCAATCTGACTAATCTGAGCAACAGTATCTTGAAAAAAGAAGGCAAACTGATTTTTAAGGACTAAAATTGTAAATTCAGCATACACCCAGAAAATGTCCCCAAATTTTCATTATTTGACGCTCTGGATGCCACTTCACTAAAAACTAAAGCTAGGGAGGAGAGAGATCAGGACTCCCCTAGAGGCTCCAGAAGAAGAAAATGCTGAAAGAATTTCCATCTGCGCCCAACAGTTGGCAACACTGGCACAAGCTTAAGCAGGGTTACATCTACTGCAGTTTTGGAGGAAAACCTAGAAGAAATTTGAATATTGTCTTCTGCAGAAAATGTACAGTAAGAGCTAATGCACTTCATGCTTAATAGCTGTTGAAAAGCAAAATTACGATAATGCATAAAATGTAAAACTAATAAAATTAATAAAATTAATCAAATTAATCAAACACAGTATCTCACACAGTAAGATTCAAGAGGTTAAAAAATACAGTAAATCTTGAAGTAGGCACCAATAATGGTTTTGGCATTAAGGTGGCATTAAGGAAGAAATCTGTACTAGGAGACACAGTCCAGTGCGTAACATATCACTGGTGAGGCCACAGAATCCAAAACTCAGCCTTCAGTGGCACCAGGGTTTTTCTTCAAATTCATCCACAGTCTCTTCTGCATTATGAAAAAGGAAGGAAAGCTGGAAGAGACTGAATGCCCTGAAACAAGATAAGCTTTGGAAATTGTTTTTGGTCTTTCCAGGAACATTTATAGCTGTATAGCTTAGACTATCCCTTGGAGCCATCCAGAAACTGCCCCACAGTAGGACGGTGGGGCTCACTCCAGGAAGGAGCCAGGCCACCTTACCTGGATACACAGGACATTGCTATTTTGCATGCTCCAGACACTTCATTTTCGTGAGATACAAAAAGTTCCAAAATCTCCTTTGGGACCAGACACTTTGTACACTTCCTAGTGGATCACTCAGCCTGGGCGGA
Source organism: Pardalotus punctatus (assembly GCA_013400915.1). NCBI lineage: Eukaryota > Metazoa > Chordata > Aves > Passeriformes > Pardalotidae > Pardalotus > Pardalotus punctatus. Next base: position 141,524 of record VZTX01000588.1, read on the forward strand.
CTTGCTTATCTATGGACTCTTCAGCAACTACAACAGACGTTCCCAGCCCCACCTCTGATCTGTAGCATGGATCTTTTGGGTTAAATCTACCAACTGGGAGGCTATGCACTGTCACTGCTGAGCAGAAAACCCCCTTTCTCACTGTCAGACCGGTTGGTGGAAGTGCCAGGGCCCAAGTGAGATGCAAGCAGACAGCACACGCTGCTGTACTGCCCAGCAGTGCTGCCGTGTGCGGCACAGGGCGCCCGCCCAGCGCTGCCTCAGACGTCTCCACAGCAAAACTTACCTCGGGTAACCTGTGGTGTTCAGTGAGCACGTACACAGGGCTCAGCGGGCAGGCAAAGTGCTCACGCAAACTGTCACCATCCCTTTCTGCACACACCGTGCCCGCTCACCAGAGGGACAAACAGCTTCACCCGTCACATGAACAGACAGGCTCTGTGTGTTTCTCCCTCTGTGCTGTACCTCTACACAATCTGAAATGAGAAATTAAACCTGAAGGAGCCCCAGATATTCTGAAACCTCCTTATTTTTGCCACCTGTCATATTTTGCCAAAATTAGCAAGAGCTAAAGTGTGAAAAACATACAAGAAAGCAGGCACTGAGACTATATTTAATAATGGTACCTGAAAGGAGGACTAACTCGGCATGATCCGTCAGTTCTTCATAGGATGACGGACTCAGGAAAGATGATGAGCACAGTTAGGGAGAATGTGAGAAGGCAGAGCTTTGACAGTTCACCTCTGACTAAAAGAGAGAGCATTTGAAATGTGAAATTGTAATCATTGTAAATGATACTCATTGACCTTTTCAAACACTCCAGGTAAGGGAAGAGCACACAGAGGGCATTTGTTTTCTTGTGCACTCTACTTGTGGGTTACATCCTACTCGTTTTAGTGAAAACCAAACGTTCTAACCAGAAGCTGGGGGAAGTCTGTAGACATTCAGTAGTCTAGAACAGATGGGTAATAAACAGGTTTATTTCTTAGTAAAGAACTGACCTTGAATCGTGAAACAAGTCACTCATCTCTTACACTGGAGGGCTTCTCCTGTCCAAAGCAAAAGAGAGCAAGAAGCACGCGCATGGGGTGACTGCGCGTTTCTGCCGCTGAGGCAGCAAGAAAGGGAAGGATGCTTAAATTCATGCACATTTTTATTGAGTAGTAATATAAAATGCTTCTTTCATTGTTACAAGTGCATGCTTTGATTGCCAACATTTCGAAGTCAAATTACAAAGGCAAGGCTGTAGGCTGTAGTGAATTACTTGGGCACTTATACAATTGTTAAAAAATATCAATGGACTGTTCGTTTTGTTTCCTTTTCTTTTTGAGAATGAACCAGTTGAAACCCGTAACTGATATACAAAGGGAAAAAAGTGAAAAAATTACACATTTTGTGGCACATGACAAAACAGAACAAAATGACTAAACCATTATGACATTAACAGTTATCATGCATTTAGAATTTCACATGTAACTACAAACTTATTTAAATTTCACAAGGTTTGCTAAACATGCTACCCATCTATATGTGCACTGACAAGCTTATGTTAAAAACTTTAAGAATACTCTCCCCCCTTAGATTTTTCAAAGCTTTTTTTGATTACAAAATTTCAAAGGCATTAAGCATTTTCTTTTTAGAGAATATAAAGTACGCCAGTATACATACATTTCCAGTATAAGTCAGACCACTAAGCGCATTACAGTCCCATACAGGCCTATACAGCCATTTTTTCTTAAAAAACATGCATAGGCAGATTTTTACAGAATATAGATGCTTTTCACTGCACTTAATATGGTGTCTTGTTCACTATACTTAAAAATGCACCACTCATAAATATTTAAATTCAGCAAGCCACAACCAAGACTTGTTTTACCAAAAAAACCCCAGAAAACCTCCCAAACCAAACCCCCCTAAATATAAACAGCAAAAAAAGATAAATGTTATTATTCCAGTTTTTTTTTTAAACAAAGAAAAAGATAATTGCTGCCAAATTAGTAAGATAAATGTTATATTTAAAGAAGGGCATTGAAGCACACTAAAGAAACCTGAGGTAAGCATAATCTGTACAAAATTAAACTGTCGCTCTCGCTCGCTCGCTCTCACTCTCTCTCTCTTTTTTTGGCATTTTAAACAAATTTCCAACATTCTTTTTTTTTTTTTTCTTTTTTTCTCTATATTTTTAAAGAGTGCCTAATTTATTTCATAGCCATTGTCTGACAAGAGTAGCAAAACATTATCAATAAATAGTCCTTATTTAGTTTGTACATTTTGTTAAAAATGTTTCGATGTTGTAGATGTTGAGTGCTGCAACTGTAAACGTACAATAGTTAGTAAGAAATTAAACAAAGTTTTCATGTCCAGTAACATAATAAAAGGCCTTTCAGTAACACAGCTAGACTTTTCCAATGTAGTAGGAAAACATGTTCATTCCCCTAACTTCGCAATATATACCAGCATGAGCTTTCATTTTTCTACAAGCATTTAAAGGCATATCCAAAGGAGGTGTCTCTCCCCCACCCGCCCTCCCACCAAATTAAAGTTGACGATCTCTTTGTAGATGATTTTTGTAAACTGAATCCAACACCTGGCCCCCAGAGCAAGTAAGCTATTATCAGAGGCAAGAACATCCCACTGCTGACGTGCAGCAACCCCATCGCGCCCTGCAGCTCAACCCCCCTCCCGGACAGTGGTCACTGGATATTGCTGCTATTACTGCCGTTGCTGTCCGTGCCATTAGTCTCTGTGGAGATTGCCTTGTTGATGGAGTTAAGGTTGGCATCGGATGGCACGTCTCTGCGCGGAGGCATTCTCTCATTAATTCGATCTAAGCCTTTGGCCTCTTCGAAGCTAGTGATCTTATGCTGGGGTGAAAATCCTTTGATAGCTAAATAAAGGATTATTAAAAAATAAAATTAGCAAGATAAAACTCTCAGCAGCTTTTCCCCCAATTTAGCAACAAGTGCGAGAGTCCTTCTTTGGGAAGGCGGCAATGAGAAGATCTGGCACCACCACCAACTCCTTACCGTACTCAGAAAGAGCTGGGGGTTCACCACCACTGTCCCTTCCAGCACAAGTATTTTTTTCAACACAATCAACTTCCAGTATTTTGTTGTCCAGTAGGGCTCAGCTTAGAATGCTAAGACGCTGACAGGAAACTACAGTGTGCATTTAGGAACTGTGCTGAGGGCACAGCCATGAGCTGGTGAGCTGGCATTTGCTGTCATCACTTACAGCCTTAAGGACACCGTGCCTTGCCCTAATGCCCTTAATCTGGCAAAATTCCCACCTGACCTTCAAAGCCTTCAAAGATCATGTGAAAAGCACTGGAGCTAACCAGATGGTGATGACATGGTGAGGCCACTTTGTGGGATATACATTAAAGCTAGGGAAGATTTGGGGTGACCCTACAACAAGTTGCCTTCTGTTCTCAACATAGGTGAGCTGCTAGGTGATTGCTTGGGGCAATTACCCTCCCTGGACCTCTAGAAAGCAGCTTGAGTCAAACAGGAGTAACACTGTGCAACATGGACTGGGGATACTGTCATTTTGGCACAGTTGTACAGTTTAGCTTTGGAAACACACTGACAAAGGACTGAAGTTCCAACTGATTCTGAGGATTTTTGATCTGCCTTTCAGCAGTGACACTGGTGAGGTCACACCAACCTCGGAAGAAAGCCACAGGCTAAGGAATGTATTCACAGACTATGATTTTTATTTAATTTTACTCTCTCTAATTGAAGCATTGAAGATCTTTAGATTGAAAGGAAAAGAGAAAAAAAGCACTGTAAGCAAACAGAAGGTCACAGCTCCGTAGATAATCTGTCATAGCCTTCTGTGTGTTTTTTCTCTTATCTGCACCAAATCAATGCACTGCACTTCCAGAACTGGAATTTATGCTAGGCCTCTATCATAACACACCATAGAGCAGAAATGGTGTGCTAGTACCAGGAAACTGCAAACTCCCTGGGGAGAAAATGGTAGGGGAGTTTCAGAGATTGAATTCAGTATTCCTTCTCCCCTTTTCTCTTCTCTTTACCCCCAAGTACTCCTGCTCTTCTTCCAATATGCAGTCCTGATTCTGGACAAGCTGGTAACTTCTGTTAAAAAAAAAAGCTAACGCACCCAAAACCCGAGAACATCCCTGGTACCAAGCTACCACTCCTTGTATTTTGGGGGGTGCGAGAAAAGCAGTTTTCATGCTGGTTTTGCAAACCTTTTCCTGTGAAAATTGACAGATCCTGTTTGCCTCAGGATTTAGTTCTTTAGCCAGTTTCACAAATGTTACATCGGAACTTTGCGAAGTGCATGGTTTTTAACATGTATTATACTCAACTCGGAAAAACAACAACATCATGGTGATTAATCAAGTGAGCAGGGACAGAGCAGTGAAAACAGAACAGGTCATACAGTGAGTTTTCTTAAGGTTTGCCTTTTAGGTTGGCTTTTTTTTTTTAAAATTTACCTTCTACCACAAAATGAAGATGTCTAACAAGCACCCATGCCAATCCCTTAAAGCAATAGTTTAATGGATGGCTGCATTGAAGCTGAAGCATTGGCCACATCCTGGAGCTTGCCAGCACAGCACAGCCCAGGTGGTGTTATGGGGCCCTGGTAAAGGGTGAAACTTCTCCTCCATCAGAAGCTTCACCTGCGTAGAGCAGTGGCTGTGACTGTGGTGAGGGTGTCTTAACTATAGCAAGGATGGCACATCAAGAACTAACTCGAGGGGTGCACATTGCTGGCACGGGGGCACGTTCAAGTGATTTTTATCAAGTAGACTCATTACTGTCTGTAAGCTAAGGAAGGTGCTCTGCTGTAGTTGCTGGTCAGACAATGAGGATTAGCAGGTTACATTGAGAGTATACTAAAACACAACACATAGTCACAGAAAATCACAGAAAACAGCCAAACTGTCAACAAGAATGCACACTGCAGATTAGAGATTGCCGATAGGAATAGATAATTCCAACATAAATAGCAGCTTACTCACTGCTATTTAGAAAGCAGTTGTATTTTCTCTTACTTGTTTGTTCTGTAATTTTATTCACTGCTTTACAAAATTCAAAAACAAATTCAGCTGGCCGAAAGGGCACATCTTACCAAAGGACAACAATCATCAGAATTTTTTTTTAAAATTAACTAAAAAAAAAAATACCCACAGAAAATTTGAGAGNAAAAGGGACCATCTTCCAAAAGAAAACAAATAACAGAAATTTTTTTAAAAAATAACTAAAAAAAAAAATACCCACAGAAAATTTGAGAGGGGCAAGAACAAAATACAACTGAAGAATTTTGTTTTAAAGGGGAATTCTGAAAATTCTTCTTCCAAAACTTTATAATGCTGAACAAATATTGTACATCTGCATTGCAATACATGGTTACTTAGATTTTAACTGTAGCATTAAAAATTGTTAAGGGTTAAATTAGAGGTCTGTAAACAAAACACCACAGTATTCAATACTGAACGTTCAGAAATCTTCCAAGGCAGCCAGTCACTTTATATGTAGCTAAAATGGTGCCTGTGTTAATGGTTGTTCTAATGTAAATATCCAGTGTGTAAACTGCCACTACTAAAGGAAGCAGACACCTTGCAGACAAATGTCTCATGTTGTTTTACTTTTAAAGGGAAACAGAAACATGCTGAACTGTAACAAAAGACCAATAAAAGTTTTTTACTAGTGACCTGAAAGAAACAAACTGAGGCAAAAAATAAGAAGGGGAAAAGAAACAAAACCAACAAAAAGAGAGAATATATAAAAAAGAGTACAGTCAGAGATTGCTATGTGTTTTCCTTGACCAGAAATTGCTGAGGATAGTTTGAGCCAGCCTCCAGCGCACAGCTTTTGAGCTATGTGTCACAAAGCATTTATGAGCTGCTGCCGAGTTATGTCCCGTGAAATCCAAGTTCCCTGATCTCCTCCTGTGGCATTACTCAGTGCTTAGTTCAACATACAGCAATTCCAACATGTTTGTAACTTACAGAAAGAGAAAAACCTCAATAGCAGCAACAGAAAGAAAAACCAAAAAATGCTTTCCCCTTTAAAGCAATTACATTTTGGTTAATACCGAGCCACAATTGTTAGCCCAACACCCACACAATCTGTACAAGCTACAGCAAAATGAATACACCCAGCAGAGCCCTTATCTGTTGTGGCACCAACAGAAAGGGGACTGGCCAATTTACCTTCATCAGCCTCAATAGCCTCAACAGTAGCTGAAGAGAAGAAAGGGGCAGCAAAACGAATGAGAAAAATGAGCAGAGGATTTCAACTCTAAGAACAAGTCAGTGAATAGCAAAGGAGCTACAACACTAATGTTACTGTAAGTGCTGGATTTTGGCAAAACAGACACACAGAGAAATGTTTACACAAAAACAATAATTTGCAGATTGAATTAAGTTCAGTACTAAGAGTTTGTTTTAAAGCACAAGTTTCACAAACTACAAGTTTTTAAAGACACATTCAAGTAGTTTTCTTTTGACTCAAAAGAACTACAAAATGTAAATGTCTTCCATATTGCACATCAGACCTGAAAAGGTCATTATATAATTCTCCCAGCTCTGAGTAAGAGCAGTTTGACTTGCCCTGTCAAAAGAGAACAAAAAATGGCATAAAGCCATCACACAAAATTCATACAACTTACAACATCAGCCTGAAAAGTACTGATGCCAGTACAAGGCAAAGGAAACCCATACACAACTTCTCAGAATTCTTTTTTTCCCTCTCCTGACTAAAAGAAACATCCCCACAGCACAAGGTGCTCAGAAAGCTTTGCCTTTGCTTGAAACCTTGCCCAGTCTGCTCCATCTGTAAGCTTTCTTTTTGTCAACCCAGTCTCTGAAAAACAGCATTTTTCTAATATTTTATTTAAATCAATGGATGTAGATGTAAGATTGACTGCTGGACCTCCCAGGTTGCAAAGCCTGGTCAGAGAGAGCAAAGCTTGTAACCGGGAGATTGCTGCAATGTTATGAATACCATATTACCACTGTTGTGAAATCATTCATTGTTCTTAAAGACGTACTTTCATTTGAATTTTATCCATCAGCTTTGGTACGCATTTTTTTTTTTACAGTCAGAGATTTAGAAGCTGAGGCAAATCATTAAATGCAATCCAATATAGCAAATATCTTAAAAGAAACTTTGATTTTCAAGAATTCTCTGGTTTAGTGAATAGCTCAAAAAGTCGAGTTTTAGGAAGTCCTCTCTTCTTTTTTATCTTGTTTTCCCCTACATAAAACCCAAACTTTTTTTTTTTTTTCTAGTTAGGATGTTAAATATGGATTGAGATATATTCTAAAATATCTATACTATTATCTTGCTGCATGGGGAAATGAGAGGATTTAACCCTCATGCACCAAGGTAAGCCTCTGCCTCTCAAGCAGCAGAGCAAGAGAGATGGCAAAAAAAAACAAGGAACAAAACCAATGCAAACTTAAAAGAAAAGGAAACATGATAATTAGGATGAGAAATTAAAATGAATAACCAGATCCAAACCAGCACTGACACATTAGAAAAATGATGACTAAAATGGATACTTCCACAACAGAACATACTACTCATATTTTCTGTTAATACATATGGCAGTATGTGTGCTTAACAGAAACTACATGAACTTCAAAGTACTTGGTGAATGGGGTACTACGTGTTAACTAATGCAGAAGCTTGTGTATAGTAATGTTTTACTGAGCCAGAATACTGCAGTATGAGGAGATTTTCCTTTTAGCCATTGCAACAAGAAAATTTGGCAATTTTCTCAAATTCATTTCTATTCCTAATATTTTGCCAGGGCAACAACAGCAGTTTCCTTGGACCAAATCTTCTGACAAATGTAAAGCAACTATGTGGAAAAAAACCTAGGTAAAGACCACAAACTCATTAAGAAGGGCCTCCTGTGAAATCATATTGCAGCATTTTCAAAGCAGAACGTTACTATGTCCATAACGCACAAGTTATCAACAAGAAAAAAGAGAAGGGAAAAAAGAGGAAAAGGAGGTTTACCACCATGTACCTGAATCTTCTAGGTAAAAGAGACAGTAAAGGGAAAAATACAGAGAAAGAATGCTCCAGGAAGGAAACAGGAAAACAAGAGGCTGAGACTGTGTCAAGGTTATAAAGCATTTCTATTTCTTACATCTACTGCCAACAGAACCTCAATAAATGAGAGACCTTCTTGTGTGCCTGCAATATACTCTACTGCAGTACACAAAGAAAAAAAAGGAGAGCTTCCAGTAATAAATTAAATACTTTGCACTCCTTATTCCACAAGGAAACAAAGGCAGTGCTACTATAGGCTTACCAATTTCCTGTAACAAAAAGCACTTGGTATAAAACTGACAATCTGTATTGTGTTTGTGCACAAGGCAAACACGGTGTCTGTAAGAGCCTCCCTTCACTTGGGCTTAAATCAGAGTGGAATTGTTCTCCTGTTGTCACCTAGAATTGCTAGGAGAGAAAATCTAATACTAGAGCTATTTTCCATTGGTGATTCTCTGTGAGGAAGACCAAATCAGATAAAATAAAGAGTTTGAGTGTCATTATCTAAGCCAAACCTTCAGTACTCCATGTATCGAGGGCTGCTCTTAAAAAAAAAAGAAAAACACCAAAAGATGCTGCAAACTGTGGAAAGAGTGCACTTCAAATACAACCCTGAGCTACCATTCTGAACAGTTGATTTTCAGGGGCTCTCCCCTCCCTACCTTTCTCTGAAAATCAGTGGTATGTAATAAGTCTTGAGAAGTGGCCTTACATGAACTACTCACAAATGCTCCAGCACAACAAACTGCCTATTTTTTTCCCCTGTTCTTTTTTTTTATTTTGAGACAGTTGCGGTTACTTTTCTTAGGTTCTGCAGTTGAAAACCAATTGGTTTTTTTTTTGCACCGAACAAGACACACAAGCAAACAGGCTTACCACTTTGCAGTGTTTGTTTTCCTCCAGAGAGCACACCACTGGGCAGCATTCCTGTTGGAGTCAAACCTTTCAGCGTCAGCACACTCTCACTCTCTTCTCTGCACAAATTGAAGGAAAAGAAAAGAAGCAAAAATAAAACCACCAAAAGTAAGTAAATGTCTTTTTAAAAAACATGGGACATCTTAAGCTACATACGCCCTGCAATGATTTCATCATCTCCAATCTCCTTGCCAAGATAGACTGAATTTGGTGATAACATCAGCACCAGTGAAGTTCCCCTCACTGCTGTGTACACGGTTAACATTTGCATCACACCATATGTAGACTCCTACTATAGGTAACCCTATAACCTGTACCTATGGAACAATGCACCTGTAAACCCAAACCTGAGAGGAGGAGGACCAAAAGGATCAGATATTGCCACCAATGCATTTAAGCATCTTACACTGTATGGTCCAAAATCAACTTAAATTGTTAGTTTGCTCTTGTCTGCACTAGCAAGCAGGTGCATTATTTATTGATCATCAGCCACTTAAAGGCAGATAAAAGCTCATTAAAATGAATACGAACTTCCATCCTTGCTAGTACTGGCCTTAACAGTTTTGTATGCTAAAAATAATAGTGGATTCCAGAAAATTGTTTTAGGAAACTGAAATATGCTTTGCTGGTCTCCAAATACATAGAGTTTTTTAATACACGGCAAGAGGAATACATCAGCTCTATCCAGAGAAGCCTTTAAGCAAAGCTTTCTACAAGGACTGTGATACTGCCTGTGATGACATACTTTCTCAGCAGCAAAATTGACCCCAATTCTTTGAGAGAAACCTATTTTGAAGTGTTTTACTTTGAAGTATATAATGACATTAAGCTGGAGGAAGCCAACACAAAGACAGAATTTAGTTCCACATTCACTTGAGGATAATGTGGTTTTGTCTATAAAAACTGTCTCTCAGCAATCCTACTACTTACAGTGTTCTTTAGACCTACGTGCCTTGAATGACTCACGTATTTTGAACATTCTTGTTTACTTACTACATATACTCTTCAAGTTCTATTTTTAGTTTGAAAATAATTCTGCTTACATTCATTTTTCATTATGTAAGAGTCAAAATCAAATTGTGACCACTTTCCTTGCAAGTTTCCCAAGCAATCAGAACTAATGCAAGAGCAAAATATTTTCTGAATTAACAGTATTTTTATCAACAGTTATACACCAAAGCTTTTGCTTTCTCTCAATTATTCAGTCCATCACATATCTTTTTTTTTTCTTTTTTTAATTAATGCAATGGCACTTTTAGCTTCACCCTCATGGGCTAAGTTTATTGACTGTATTTTTATTATCTTTAAACTGCATATGCACAAGAAAGATTTGTCACAAATATTGAGATGTTTTAGCTTTCAATGTTCCTTAATTTCTATTTGATGTCATTTATTTCCATTTCAAAAAAAGGATAATAGCCTGATCAAATATTTTCTTTACCTCTCTCCTGTCAAAATATACCAAAAGAAAAGTCATATGTGAGAAACAAAGTCAGAGAGAGGAAATTATAAGGAATCATGAAGTCTTCTATTTAGCTAAAGCCAATCTTTCTCTGATGGCTATTTTCAGTAAAGCTCATTTATAACATTTGAAACTCAATACAGAACACTATTTTGATATCTAATTTTTAAACTAAAATGGCTGAAATTATTTCAGCTTTACATTCAATTTACATCCTCAAGGAAAGGGGCCACTCCAGCCCAAAGAAGAGATGATTGACTAAGTCCTTTGCAGGTGGTCAGATCAGGTGGCTAATCAGTTGGAAAAGCTTGTCAAGAACTAATGAAATAAACTCTGTAAGACATAATGACTCAAACAGCAACTTCAAAGGTTTCTAAAACAGACAGACAGACGACAGGCAGATAGATAGATAGATAGATAGATGATGGTGCCACTGCAGTCTTCTTAGGGTTACACACAATTATCTGACACTTGTATCTTACATGTGGATTATGCTGGCAAGACAGAAAAGATAACCCAGGCTTTTCTATAGGAATAGAGTTTGCACGATTAACCTTGTGAAATTTTTCCTGTCTAGCAGCCTGCCACCTAGCTGAGGAGAATGAGCCTTTCTCAGAAAAAAGAGAACAGGTATTCTCCACAGGGGCAGGGGTGGCTGGGATGAAACATCACTCACCCCCTGGAAGAACAGTCACCAAAGCCACGCATTGGAGGTACCTGTTTATTTGCTGAATATGCCTCTGACCACAGTGAGGATGTACTGTATTTGCTGGTTAAAGCTACGGGAGAACAAATCTACTCTTCATCTTCAGTCCTTCCTGCGAAGTTTTCAGGACCATCAATAATCAAGAACTGTAAGAGGCTGTGCTGGTTTTGGCTGGGGTAGACTTCAGATAAGAGGCTTATGCATATAATTTTAGACAGAGCACATGCAGGAATTATTTTGTATCCCTCTTCCATCCTTGAAAACAGTGAAAAGCTTCTGCCCTACAGATCCCTTTGAAAAAGTCTGACAGATAGGTAATGTCAATCATCTGCAAGTTGTAAAACCCCAGATATGTCAGCTTCCAATTTCAGATCCTTCTGCTTATTAAAATTCACATTTCTTTAGAATTAATCCTATATTTAAAACAGTAGTTCACAACAAAATACAGTTGATCAGCTGTGGTTCAAAGGTATGGGAGAAAGCCAAGTCTCCCAAACTTTGTTTGCTCATCTATCATCACAGAAAAACAATTGTGCAATTTTATGAAGGTGGAAGCAGCCACCTCCGGGCTCTCTGCCTGACTTGGTACAGAGGAGCAGGTGGAAACATTTGATTGCTCCCCCATCGTGTTTAGGGAAAAGGCATGATGCCAACCCTTCCTTTCTTTTTTTTATTTTTATGGGCACCATTTTGAAGTAGGTCGTGCATCACTAGTAACTCACTTGTAACACTTTGGGAACCCCAGGTACAAAGTCCTCCATCTCAGTTTGCTATTTAAAGCTATGCTGCTGCAATCTGCAAGGTGTGGGCGAGCTGCTGTGCCCATGCAAAGCCCCACAGAGAACCTGCCCACTGCTGGCATGCTGCATTCAAGGCAAGCAAGTTGAAGAGTTTCTGCTGAAATTAAATAGTATATTCTTCATGTAACTCTTTTATTTTTTCATCTTACATCAATCATGCAATCATACCATTAATGTTTTAGAACTCCCTTGATTTTCCACTAAGCATAATAGCTGTCAACTGACTAGAGCAGACCAACATACAGTTTCCTGAGATAAAAATCCCTCTGCTGAAAGGGAGGGAGATCTGTATTTTCTATATTTAGACTCCAGCACAGTACAGCATGTTTTCTCTTCTGCTCAGAGACATCAAATGGAGAGTTCTAAACATTGGGTAGCAATTAGTTACTCATGTTCATGTGTTTGGGGGAGTGCAGCCCAAAGGAACGAGTTGCTGTTTCCTGCACAATCATCTCCCGGATTTCTAGTTAAATGACCCTAATGCTTTCATCTTTAGTCATCTTTACTCGTGGCTATAGCAACATCTGTGGGTGACAGTGTGAGAGTTGACTTCTTTTTTAATGAGAGGTGATGTATAACATACCCTTTCTCCACATTTAACGCTTGCCTCACAGTGGCTAAAAGTTCATTAGTACACCTGGTGAGCAAAAGTCTTTAAAAATGGTAATTGGAATTTTTTTGCTGCTGTCTTTTGTTTGTCTGTTTTATATTCAGCAAAAGCCCTGAGAAAGAAGACTATTCAGAACCAAAATAAAAAGCAGCATTGTATAAATAAAACAATTTCTAAAAGGTTGCAGTAGAACTCAGTTGGGTGGTAAACTAAAATAGCAAATTTGCTGTTTGATTAACAGTCGAGTGCACTAAGTAACCATTCAAAGATACCCCTTTAAACACTGAAAAAATCTAAACCAGCATAAAACCTTACCTTAACACTGAGAAAACTCTAGCCATTTTTCCTATTGCTCGTATCTTGTTCCTTATAACCTCCTTTCGAGCAGCAGCTGTTGCTCCTATGGAAAACACATTAAAAACCATTATAGGGATTTGTAAACAATTCATCACTCTAAATACAAGAAACACCATATTAATGCTACAGTTTGCCAAACTAAACCACACCTGTAGTCAAAACAGAAAACATTGTTTTTTCCCATCCCTAGTAAAAAAGTATTTAAAAGATAATAAAACATAAGAGCAGAGTCTTGGAAACAAGCATGAGATGGTAGAGATTGTGTTGGCTGGCAGTGGGTATGAGAGTTCTGTAGAGCAACTTCCTTCTAATCACTGCTATGGCCTGCTCAAAATTACAATTGCTTTGAAATTTGTGAACTCACATGATACTCTGTCTTTAAAAAAAAAAAAAAAAGTATGATGCAACACATTTAACAGTTCAGCTGAGTTTGAGGTGTACTTGTTACTTGGATATCATCAAAATCTGTATATGCAAGAGAGATCCACTAAGTGGAAAAAGCAAATAGTTCTTATTACAAATAATTTCTTTTAATAAGGATCCCCCATGTCCCCAAGAAAATGCTGTTATATTCACAAAACTAGTTTCATTTAATTATCACAATCATAACCACATATGACATGAAGATTTCTCCTAAAGGTTTCTGAAAGACAGTTAACCTTGAATTGTACGGGTGCTGCCTGACAACCCTCACCTGTTCAGACACCACCACACATCACAATAATGCTTCTTTCTTTGTTACTCTAGAATTCAAGGGCAAAACCGAAAATTTCTGTTTTCCAATTCTAGCAAATTGATGCACTTCGTAGAGCCCATCGGGGAAGCACAATGAGCAGAACGGGACAAAAACAAGGAGGACCACATTAGCGAAGAGTAAGCTTTGATGAAACTAGACAAGTGGTGAAGGAATCAGAACTGGCTTCAGGATGCAGCAATCCAACACCACACACCATCTTTCCTGCCCTGAAAAACTGGTACGACAGGAGCTCAAGGTCATGGAATTAATGAACTTTTTTAGGGATAGCGCACAGACTAAGAGGAATGATGGCTGTGTGTTTATCTACCAAAAACAGGAAAGGTGATGGTGTATTGGAAAATATGGGACCTGATATGATGTAATACCAGGATACTGCCCTGGTTTTGGGTGGAATAGAGTTAGTTTTCTCCTTAAAAGATACTCAGAATGATGGCTTTCAAATCTCCCACATATAAAGACAGAAATATAAAGAAAATATATAAAGCATATAAAGATAAAAAAGGTATGAACACTTAGGCATAAATGTCTAATTCTAGACAATAAAGAGTGGGAGAAACAGCTGTAATTCAGCTGTAACTGAATTAAATGTACTTGTAACAGCTTAATGAAAAAATTAAATAAAACAGCACTGATTCAGCTGGGTTCTTCAGGAATAGGAGGGGGTACCTTCCTGCTTCAGTTACTATGATCTCACAGAACTGTACTCTCAAGATACACAAGACATGGTTTTCAGCCTTTCCCACCTGAAAACACTTAAGCATGATTTGTCTTTTTTCCCCCCCTAAGCATCACCATCCCTACTTGTTTATTACAAATCCACACTGTTCTCGTATATCTTATAAGGATATTCAAAAAGTTGAATAGCAACTAACACTACACTCTAGAAGACTTGAGAACGAAAAACTGGAAATATAATTTATGACTGAAGTGAAATACAATGTCCTACACTTAAATACAAAATAACAACGGAAAAAAAACCCCTTCCATAATCATAAAACAAAACAGGCTCAAAGAGAGTATTTTATATCACACTGATACACATCAAGGTTACTAAGAAATATACTTAGAAGATTTTGGCCTCCACAGAATTTCCTAATGTAATAAATCCATGAAAATGACATTTTTAGTAAATATTACTAATAATTTTATTTATCCTACCTGGTTTTATTAACATAATTTGCTAAATAATGCACCTGATATTCAGAATGTTTTATTGCTCTGCTTGTTTTGACTGAACATCACTAACCTCATACTACGTGGATTTCTTAACTATTTACACATAAATCTTAGACTTGCATTCCAAGGGTGTGTAGTTTAATATTTTGAAATTCACTTTTACTGCAAATCCTTATGAATTAATTGAGCTACACTTATGCATGCACCTATGTGAAAGTACTTGGGTCAAAACCTGAGAACTGGCTATGGGTAAAAGGGTTCATTTTAGCCCTTGCAAACATTGTCTGGTATCTTCTTAAGATTTCACCTTTCTTTTGCAGAGTCATAGACTCATTTAGGCTGAAAAACATCTTTAAAAGAGCTTCCAATATCTAAACAAACCCTTTTTGCATGAAGGAACTTTAAAACAAAGTTTAAAATTGAAGTGTAAAAATTATTTGTGGGGTAAAATAAAAACTTCAAATCTTATTTCTGTAATTCAGCAAGTTCTATTGGATTTTGGATTTGTATCCTCCAAACACAAACCCTGCAAGCTGGATATGAAGGATTTATAGGAAATGTAATTAAACATTCTGATTAAGAAGCACAACAAGAAAAAGCAACAAATTATAAATGCTGATAATACTCTGAGATTTAGGATTGAACAGATTTAAAACAATGCTGAGAAAAAAAGTTAACCCCAAATCTCTCACTGGTATCCCTAATACATATTATGTAGTTAAGCATTAGGAAAATTAATAAAACTTATGCCTTCCAACGTATTGAATACCTTTCTTCTGTGCATAAATGGGATCTTCTTATGAATTCCAAAGAGGGGGAAAGAAAAAGATCAGTGATGTTTGTAGAATGAAAATAAAAAAATAATACAGAACATTTGACAACATCAATGGAAATGTAATGTCTAAGTAAAGTCTGAAAAACAGAAAAGAAACAAATTAAGCAGAGAACATCCAAAAGGAAAGAAACAGAATGAAAATGATAAGGAAAAAAAAAAAGAAGGAAACCTTTTCAACTTAAAGCCTTGTTAGTAGGTTCTGCAGGAGATCAACATGCAGGCAGTGGTGTTACAGACTTTCTCCTACATTGTTGGTGCTGCTTTGATAAGGCTTAATCACTTCTCAAAAACAGCCCCACCCTGGTCATATGGGGTGTGCCTGCCTGATGATGCCTCTTTGGTTAAAAGGATCAAACAAATTCCTCCAGTTTATTTACACCTGATACCTCCCAGAATAGCTTGCTGTCACAGCCATGTTTGCTGCTTCCACCAGCATCTGTGCTACCCACTGCATGTGTGCATTTGTCCACATGGTCCAGCAGCTTTCAGTGCAAATTCAAATGCCACCACCGTACAAGGTATTGCATTCTAAAATCAACTGTTGGAGGGCAAGACCAGTGCAGTGCTTGGTGCCCAGGCACAGCTTCGCCATGGCACGTGTTCTGGGGGCACTGGTCACCCAGCGCATGCTGCTAGGTTGGTCCAGGGGCAGAGCATGCCGATACACCATAATACGGCTCACAGGAAAAATGCTTTGGGCACGGAAACAACCACACCTGCCCAAATCATAGAGTGAATGAATAAATAAATACAAAGATCACATTTAAAATGCCACTCTGTCGCCAACTCACAAAAATTGTACGCGCTGCAGTCCAGCCTTGCTGGTTTGGAGGAAGAACTAATACAAACCATTGGGGAAACGCCTCCATTTCTCTCCCAGTTAAAAATGAACTCATTGACAAGCTAAGACTCTCTCATCAGGCAGTACCAGCACCACCACCTGCATCACGGCATTGGTAAATAACAGACCTAAGGACAAGGCCCTCCCTTGCTGTTGCTCTATCAGTGTATGTTAGTTGCTGCTGAGCTGGCCCCAGGCACAGTTTACTGTACTAAAGAGAGGTGGTAAATGTTATATATTACTGTTCTCAGCAGAACCAGGTTTGGATTGCCAGGAGACCTTTGACTAGGGAATTCTCTTTAGGCTGGAACTACAGCACTGTATTGGGAAGCTGTTCTCCAACCAAGGAATAATTGCTGTAGCTAATGGCTCTGACAGTGGCTTTTCTGTGAGAAGGCTGAGAGCTACAATGTTGAAGGCAATATAAAAAATAATGTAGGTAATTCAGGAGTGTCTTCATGCCAAATCATGATAAGGATGCATACAAAGCAAGCAGTGCATTTGTGTCAAATTGTTTATTGCATTATTGTACTCTTTTAATTAGCAGTTTAGTTTATTCAATCAAATGCACAAGGCCAGAAATGTTGCTAATTAAAACAAAACAGAACTCTGACTATATGCTGGCTAGGTAGAGGTATTTGCAGCTCCTGTTGCTAAGTGATATGTTTGATGCACAAAACATACAGCACATGAGAACTAACATTTGCCCAAGACATTTTTTTTCTGGATCAGATTATATTGCAACCACCACAGCAAACAGGAAAGAGAAAGCACAGCAAGAGGAAACTATCAGAGATAAGAAAACTTGACCTATCATGTTCTCTCATTTTTAAAGTGAGTGAAACCAAAAGGCCAATACGGGCCAGCAGGGACATATGAAATAAAGGGCATTACGATATTTAGGCTATTTTCACAGTAAGCTTACACAGAAACTGCCTACAAAAAATTGATCAGATCCCCATGATGTGTTTCCTTAGGGGGAAAAAAAAAAAAGTGGAGGGGCAGGAAGAAGAAAAAGGAATACATGCTGTTGAGCATCCAGCCCATGGCTAGATGCAACATACATGACTCAGAACTAAAAATAATAATACAAAAAGAAAGGGCTCACAAGAAAACCATGCAGTGAAGTCAGGCAATGCTGATGGGGCTTTGTTTTGAAAGAAAGAGTGAGAGGGGAAGACAGAGGGTAAGAAAGTGTAAAAGAAGGTAACAAATGAACGATCAGTGCAAACCATAGTGATGGACCATTCTCACTACATGTGGGAACCAGGTCAGGGAATGTTCAAACTGCAAGGAGAGAAAGGAAATCAGCAGCAAGCCCTGAAAACTACTGATGATCTAAAAATAAGCAATGATTTTAAAGAATCGTTCCATAAAACAAAATGCATCTGCTGTTGCAGATACCAAGCACTTGCTTCCATGGGAAATACTGCAAAAAAAAAAAAAAAAAAAAAAAAAAAAAAAAAAAAAAAAAAAAAAGTCAGCAGGTAAACAGGACTAGTCCTCCAAGGAAGCTAGAAAGAAATTACTGAAGAACAACAGTGGAAATGTTGAGCCACTACAAGACTGCCAGTAGACAGTCCTTACAGAAACAGTTTTGAGCTGGTAATCATTCTGGTCTGTTCCACTGAGAACACAAATGAAATACATCTTGTACTTTTCTCCCCAAAAAGGCAAGGCTTTCAGGAAAAAAAAAAAAAAAACAAAACAAAAAAGAGAGGGAACTCAAGTATCTCAGAGAAAAAAAGGATTTTTGTTTGCTGTACAGATAACAAATCAGAACCCACTAAGAAATCACTAGAGATACCAGCTTCTATTTAAATTTAAATCAACCTCAAATTTACTTTTATGTCCAAATCCTTCAGTCTCTTCCAGGTGTATGATTCCCCATGAGCCTAACATGTCCAGTGGGCTGCAGGTACAAGTGTGAGCCCACAGCAAGCTGCAGCACCAGTGCCACAGACCCTATTTTACAGCTCTAAGTGGATTATCTGGGAAAGTAGACATGAACATATGCCAGCTCTGCTTTTTAGCTATACATGCTAAAGACAACTACATTTCTAGTGTCTTCCCTACCATAATGTTTTACACAGAAATCATTCATACAGAAAAAAACCAAAAGCAGATTTAGATAACAGTATTAGTGTTACAGTAGCAGGAATGGTTTGGTTATTCCTCGTGTGGAAACCTTACTGCTGTTCGATACCGCTACGCAGCACACACACGTGCGAGCCCAGAGGATTTCAGCCTGTCGCCCTGCTTAGACACCTGCAATGCTGCAAACTCCAAGTCTGGAGGAGTGCCACGGTAAAACTCCCAGGGAGGTGGGATGGGGCTTCACTCTTCTCTCAGAAAAAACACAGTAGATGCAGAGACCTCCTACAGCTGGAGAGGGCTGTTCTTCCCCAAGACCCATAACACCTCCGTTTTTCTGATTCTGCTTTTGAAAATGTGCTCCTGAACTGTAACTTAGGGATGAGAACAATGACACTCCAAAATTTTAGAAAAAGACTATGGGCACTGGCCTGTCTATACCCAATGGAAGCTCACAGAACAACTTTAAAAGGAAGTATTAGGCCAAAGCTGAAGAGATTCAAAAATCTTTCCCACAAAGTCTTTGCTTTGGCATTGCGTTCAGCGGGATTTCAGACTGTGCTTAAGTGCTTTCTTGAGCCAAGGATTTTAAGCACATGGTTTGTTGCTACTGTATTTAATTTGACACAGTTTTTACTCATCGTGTGCCTCCATACAATTTAACACGCTACTTTAATTACATAGTAGTGACTTATTTAAATTTCATGAGAAAAAAAAAAAGGCACAATATTCAAACAGGTGTTTTCTTCTCTTCATTGATTACAGGTTTCAATAATTCAGTCTTTATCCCAAGTCCTGCATGATAATTGTTCATGTCCACACTCTGTGGCCAATGCAGAACAGGGAATCCCCTCTGGTTTTTCAGAATAAAATCAAAGTACTATCATCCATACCAGTCTTCTCCATCACAAAGGAAACATTTTGCAAAAACTGTGATCTAGCTCCCTGTTCCAAAGATTAAAAATAAACACTTTGAAAGAGAAGCTTAATTATTAATTACAGCTTCATTAAATATTTGTCTTACTTGAAAGTTCTTCATTCTCCTTGTTCATTCATTCTGCCTAAAAACATCCTGAGAATATTCAGTAGCGCTAGATTTTTCCACGTTCTTTTTTTAAATGGTTTTAGTATTCCTGTTCTTTTCATAGATAATTTTTAGTGGGTAATTTATTATTACTTTTCATAGATTTTTTTAAAACACTGAAAGCATTCAGAGTAAGAATGTCAGGGGTGCATGGCATTTTTTTCAGCTTTGCTCAATTGAGAAGGGACATTTTAGAGAGCGATTTACTCTTGCACAGGCTAACATAAAATTATGTCTAATAAAATAAATTGAGCTGTAAGAATCTGCAAGTTGTAAGATACAAAGTATCATTTACCAGCAAACTAACAGGTCCAAGGCAACTAATCATCATATAAACTTCAACCCAAAGGATAACAGAACTGACCATTTCTCTCTTCTTGGCAGAAATTTCAGGTTAGAACATTTTCCATCTGTGTTTACATGCTTATTTTTAATTATTCTATTGCTTTTTAAAGCCTTTTAGACACTCGAGTGCATCAAAAGAGGTGACTGAAGAAATACCTCAAGTACAAGTCTTACAAAGTCACAGTACCAACATTTTGGGAAGGAACTCTGCAGGAAGTTTACTTCATTGTAGGAAGAATGTTTCATTGACATAATTAAACTTACTATGAGAATACCTGTGATCTTTTGCATGAAATCATCTGACAACTTCATGACAACACAACCCAGATTTCATGGAGGGAAATACAGGTTTTTTTAACCAGAAGACTGAGATGAAGAAAAGGGTTAGAACAGGGCAGATCCATTAATTCTTTCTGAAGCATACGGTAAGCAAATCCATTGGAGTCTAGCACAACAGTTGCTTTCAGTGGCATAGAACTCAACTGGGACTCACAGAATTATTTCAGGGTTAGTAAATAAATTTTTTAAGTAATTTCACGGCAAACAATCTCAACCAAGGGCAGAGGCGCTTACCATCAAATCCATCTTCCTCTGTTCCCAGTTCATCATCTGAGCAGATGTTCAGCACGTTTACCAGCATCTCTGTCACTAAAATGGAAAACAAGTGCAAAATGTTGATACATTAAGCTTCCCTGGTCTGTCAGAAGCCAACTCTAGCTATAGTAGTGTGAATGAAAATTCAGCACAGTAATAGCACCCACTTTTTAAACAATAGGACCTGTAGTAATAGGAGCTGAAAGTGGCTTATGTAGCCAATAAAAAGTACAAGTTTCCATAAATATTTTTCCAAATATCATGAGCACCATAACAAATCGATTTTACAAGAATCTGCCAATGATTTCTCTTTTTGCAGCTGTCAGTGAAGTTGGTAACATTTGTTTTTTCCCCCCTCAATACATTTTTTGCCTTTCTCTCAACTTGGATAACAGAACTGACCCCTCTCCTCTTGCTCCTAAATTGCAGTATGATTTGATTTCCCTGCTCAGTGAATGGGAACAATGTTCCAGTGGAAAAAGGTACAGCAAGAGGGATAACAGAGTATTTCTTTACTTATCCAGGTTTTGGACACTACTTCCAGTTCAACAAAACATTAACCTTTATTAAGATGTCCTCAGTGTCCCTTGAACTCCAAGACAAATAGACCAGACACTGTACATTCCTTAGAGGTGGAACTATTCTATGTTCAATAGATATATCATTATTGGAGAATTTAAGACTATATTCAGCTTACTTTGCAACTTGGCCACTAAAGGGTCAGCCACAGGCTGTCCCTACCCTGGTCTCATTTCCTTCCAGAAAGACAACTGTGAGACATAAACAGAGAGCACAGAGAGTAAGAACAGTGAAAAAAACAACCCCAGCAAAAATCAAAACCAAGGAAATGCAATTTAGAGAACAAAAAAGCCGAAGTTATGAGGTAAAATGTGAAGCCATTAGAAGATTAAGAAAAACTTCACTACACCTAGATGTAGTAAGCAACATTAAAAGTGTTACCAGGCTTGTCTAGCCTTGTACTAGCTACACAGGTTGAAACTTTAAATATTTTAGTCAAGTAGTTATTAAAATCCTCTTCTGTGACAACTATGATGGTTTGGAACATTAGAAGGGTGGGACAAAGCTAGATTTTTTCCTACTTTGGTGAAGGACTCAATATTTTCCTTTGACAGTATTAGTGGAAAGACTTTCCACATTAACAACAACCAGTGAAACTAACAGCTTCCTACCTTGGTTGGCCTTTGAGGAAAAAATCTATATTAAAAAAAAGGAAATAAATAACAGGCTATGTGGAACACCAACTCTTACATCCATGAATATTCTTTTGCACAGAAAGGAAAATACTGATTTCACTTCTTTGGGCTCTAAAATTCCCAAGAAATTGCAAAGTGCAACCACTGGAAGACATGGAGAAAAAAAACACCCCCAAGATGTAAGAAGAATGAGGAACACCATGGTCTCAGCACCTCAGCAATTCTGACCATGCATCCTGCAGCCCCACCTGAGCAGGCTGCTGATAGGAAGCCTCTGAAAAAGTGACCTTACAGAACATCTCAGAGGACTGCAACGCGTGTGGAGAACATGCCCAACCTAGAAACAGCCTGGCCGAGTTTACGGCCAAAGAAAATGAAAGCATTTTATCTGCTTCACAAGAGTCTGCAACACGCGTCAGCGAGGATTATGTAATGTCTCCATTAGTGGAAACAGCTGCCTATTCTTTGTTAATCCATGTTTCATTGCCTATCTGCTTTGTTCACAGAGACCTCAGGCGTCTCACCAGCAGCTTTCCTCAAACAAAAGAGTAGCTCAAAACAAAGCTGGTCATGACTGCAGGTAAGAGCCACAGCTGGCTGTATTTCCAGTTGCCTATTAAGAGAGAACTGTTATTCCAAGCAGCTTTTAAGAGTTTATTATAGTTTTCTGGCAGTAATTGCTGTTGCAGCAATACTCTATAATGGAAGGATCAAAGCAAGCTTCATCTTGGGCACTGAATAAAATGACTTGGGGTTTAGGCAGTTTGCATTCTGTATTCATTTAATATGCTAGACCAAAGTGTTTTCATGCCTTTTGTGTGCTTGCCATTCATTGCATGAAGCTGTATTCAGGCAACATCAAGAGCATCATATTTCAATAAAACATCATTTGTGTTCTTTAGACTCTTCTGGCCAGTGATGAGGCACCACATGCCCTGTGCACAGAAGGGGGGATGAGGAGTAAATTTTCCTTCCTGCTGGCATCCCTCTACTCTCTCCAGGAACAGTTACACAGACTGGGTCTTAACATCACCAGCTCTGTGTTTGCTGATGAAAAAGCCATCTGCCCATAAAAGTAATGTGAGTAAAGACGTAACCATACATAGTGAAGTCTGTCGAACTGTCCCTTAAATACTAAGCAATATCCAAGGGAATGTTCAAGAGCTTATAACAGAAAAACAAATAAGAATTTTGTTTAGCGAATGTACCTCTGGCCTTGAATGCCATAAAATCTATTTTTGCAGCAGAAACATAATGGCATAATTGCCTGGAAAGAGTGGAAATTATAAAAATACATGAGAAGTGTGATTAACCACTAGTAATTGCTTGCCCCTACCTATGAGGCCTGTTTCTACAAGTTTGTTCTCAAAAGCAAGACATCTGTCTTCAAATTATTCTTGCCCTTTAAAATAAATAAGGCCACATGCACAGTGACTAAGAAATAATTTTGCAGCTTTTATAAACAGAACCAATTTACATACATACCCTTCTCACCAACAAACGGCAAGGACCAGGTAAACACATCCATGAAGTTTGGAAGCCAGTACGGATGAGGAGAGCAGTTGAACTGCCTGATATTCATAACATTGTTCTCATATTTCAATACTGCAGCTAGAAGGGAGAAAGAAAAGAAAAAAAAGAGACATCAGGCACGTGTGTGACCAGCTACCAGACGAGGAACGCTGACAGCATGCACAGCCCACAGAGCTGCTCAGCAGCTTCCACCCACTTGAT
This sequence comes from Pardalotus punctatus, assembly GCA_013400915.1. Lineage (NCBI taxonomy): Eukaryota > Metazoa > Chordata > Aves > Passeriformes > Pardalotidae > Pardalotus > Pardalotus punctatus. Next base: position 165,087 of record VZTX01000588.1, read on the forward strand.
CCAGTGGCAGCACCTGAATGCTAGGAGCATAAAGCCTCACTGAAGTGGAAAGCCATTTTCAGTCTGAAAGCAGTGTCATAAGCTTTCCCTGGCACTTAGATGGGCTGGTAAGTGACTTAATACCTCTGAGTAATCAAGAATGCAAGCTCTGGAATCTGCCCCCCATGAGGAAGGAAGCAGAATGTTCAGAGCCCCATTTCACACACTCATCTGAGCTCCTCACAACCGTTCTTTGGAGATAACAGAAAAAAGCATTTATGACTCAGAGTTTGAACACTGCTCTTCTGATGGACATTTTCAAAGTATTTCATTCACAGCACTGTACAAGAAATGACACTTGCTTCTCACATTATTCGAACTCTAGGAACACAAGACTGTACTCCCTACAGTATGAATCAATACTAAAGCAATTGGTCTTGCACCATTTAACATTCTCATCATTCTTGTCGACATGCACAAACACAGAGACTACATCTGCTAATAGGCAGAAATATAGGTATTTATGCCACAGCCACTTTTTAAAGCACTGTGTCAAGTTCAGTGTTAACTTTTGCTAATGGACTTAAGGTTCATATCTGAAACGGTAATCTCAAAATGTAATTTTGAGATTAACACCAAAGTGACTTGAAGACATGAAAGTCTTTAAAAAATGCAGTTACAGGAGATGGCATGCAGGGTATTTAATCAACATAAGCAACAGAAACAGTCAACAGAAGAAGAAGGTGTACCACTCTATGTTTTCCCCTTTCCCCCAGCCTTCCCACTTGTGGCTGCCCAGAGAGGAATATAGTTCCAGGTACTGGTTCTCACTTAATAGCCAGCAATAAAGTTGCACAACTGCAATGTAAGACAGCATTGTAGGAAATGCAATTTTGGCTGAAGGGGCTGAACAATTTCTTTTGATAATTTCTCTCTTTTCACTGACTGTGTGTCAATTAGAAAAGCAACCTTTTTTTTATGCACTAGGTTGTTCCTTTACAAATATTTAATAAGACGTTAAATGTCTTCCAATTTGTGGTCAATGACAGAGTCCAGAGTGACCTGTTAGTTTCTGAAACCTACTCACGGACAGACACAGAAAACAGCTTGTGAGCAATAATGTGAACTTTTGCCAGGCAGACACCCTCCATTTAAATAAACCACATTTGTCTCTTGCCCATCCCAGTCTGACAACTGGCAATCATTCTGCTGCTCAGTAGAAGAAAAAATGGCTTAATACTGCTATTAACAAAAATGAGAAAACTAGTGCTGACGCTCTGAATATGTCCAACACTTTCTGGCTGAAATCACATGCAGCAGATTGAAATTCATTCTTCTTCTATTATAGTGACACAATTGCATAATAAAAATAAATAGTTTGTGGCTTTACAGAAAAAATGAGTCAAAACCACACAAAAGTGACCACTTAATGGTTGTGAAGATTCATTTAGAAGGACTAAAACTTCAAATTCATCATCTTAGTGAGCTGAGATAGTTCCCCTTCTTCAATTTATCTATTAAGTCTATTTCTAAATTTTGTAAAATCTGAATAAATAATTTTTAAAGGGAACTTTTAAAACTGGCCTCTGAAAAAGCCTGAACCATATGAAGAACAGTTGCAAAACATAAAATTAAATAAAACTTGTTTTAGTAGGGTTGTTTTCTTTGAAAGTAAGACAATCTATTTTAAGATAACTATAATAAAAAAACCTCACAAACCTTATTAATTTATACACCCAAATACATTACAAAAGAAATTTTCAATAATAGTATTTTAAAAAATTCTCCTCCGTAAATGACCTGTACATCTCCTCAACAAATTACTTCAAAAGAACATTATATAATAAAGCAGGGTAGTAACAGAGAAGTCTTCTAAAATAACTCTCCTCTTAAAAGAATAAAATAAAGTAGGGTGGTTACAAGCATCACAAATACTTCTTGGCATTTTTAATTAAAAATCTGTAATTTACAAGCCCAATGCACGCAAAATATTTTTATTAGGTAACTAACAAAGATGGTATTTAACATGAAGCAAACTGGCTCTTGTTATGATTGTGCAGTTCTCACTACTACTTAGTAGTCAGAAGAGAAAAACTTCATCTGGATCAAGTAGAAAATGCTTCTCAGATAACAGCTTCCCTGAGCTTCTCTGCCCCCATGCTTTCTTTTGGTCATGGCCCTCTTTTTCCTCTCTGTTGGCTCAGAAAAGGTTGGGAGTTTCACCTCTGCTTCATTTCTAAGTCCACATTAGCTTGATGCTAAAGTAGCTACAGGAGACCCCAGCAGCCCCACAAGAGTACACAGCTTTGGAAGGTTTTAAGACTTGAGGCCACACAGTTGCTGATGGAGGAGACAGAAGTGGGATGGGTTCCTCAGGCTATGAAACCCATAACAGAGGAAAACCTGACTATCTCCAACATTTGCTTATTATTCCAGGCTGCAACCTCAATACTTTTCTTTCCAAACACATACTCAGACAGATGCTAGCAGACCAAGTCACCAGCCATTATCGTGTATAATCACCAACCAGAGCAAGAACCTTGTTTTATTATTCTTAACAGACACACACATTTTAACCTAATTTTGATACTTGTTGTTGTAAATAAGTTTTAAAAGCTAATGTTTTGTAAAGTGAAAATGTGCAGATATCCCAAATGACATTACACTTCTTTCCAATGCTAGTAAACTGAGATATTGGATGCTGAAATCACATCAGAGTGAAATGAAACACTAACGCAGAAGGCAAAGAGCATTTGTACTGTTTAGCTTTCAGCATTTAACATAGCTACCTAAGGCTGGAAATACGGGTGTTGAAAGTTGTGCAGGTAAGAAACCTCCTTCCTTCAGCTGGAAATGGAGACAGCTCTTCTAATCTTTTCAGGGTTAGATATAAGCACCTAGTGCTGTACCTCCTTGGTCTCCCTGAGCTAAAGATGAGCCTGAAACAACTGTGTCATACCTGTCACATCTGAGTGGATGACTCAGATCCTCTGGCATCTTCAAATGGTGCTTTAAAAGATTATATATTTGGAGGTAGATTAAGGCCTTAAGCAATGCGAAGAACAACATTAAACTGTGTGGCAGTTCAGAATTTCTCAAAGACATTACATATCCTGCTTCATGATCTGCCAAATCATTTTTCAGTGCAAATTAATTGACAACATTTCAATCAGAGGAAAAAAATAATGAGCTTGGTAGAAATACTAGCCCAGACTATTTTTAGATGAACAACCTAAAAATAATTTTAGCAAACAATATAACCAATTTTCTTTAATTTTCTTTCAGAAAACTCATCCTGTGTTTAAAAAATGCATCAGTGAAAAGTCCCTCAAATTCTTCACACCTAAGAAAGAATTTCAATTTCTGATTTAATGCCAAATTAACTTCAGCATTAACTGTGCAACTGGGAACAGTGCCTTCTCAAGCAGAGTTGCTAAGTAACCACAGCATTTTCTGCCCAAGTCAGGTCGGGGCTAAGGGTTAGCAAAACGCTCAAGGAGTTTAAACATTATCAAAGAACAAAAATTATTTACTATACAAGGTAATGGTCTAAATAATCCAGTAGAGAAGTTAGGGTAACTGCAGGTGGAAAAACCTTTCCTTATAAAATTCTGAAGGTTTTCATTTTACATGTGCAACTGCATCTGGCAAAGAAACAGCAGAGTTACATTCAAGATTTTATCAACAGACTGCAAAAATCTCTTTTGGCAAACTTCTCTGCATCAGCAATGAGATGGCCTAGATACCCCGACAAGTCCTCTTTAAAAGCTTTTGTTTCCATGACAAGAACTCATCACAACAGCAGAGATAAGGCATTAAAGAAAACTGATAGGGCAAACAGAGGTTACAGCTCTTTTCTTCCTCTCAAAGTGCTAATATTTCTCAAAGATCACCCCTGTCTTTCAGGTATATTACTCTGGCTTTTTCCACACAAAAATAATTTTCCCATTAGATGCATTTGGATCAGGCACATTTTTTGTGTATCCATGGTATGCTTCATGCTGATCCTTTACACACACTTCACTGACATATTACTTATGATACATTAAAAGGCATACAGATTTACAGATGTTCTTTTTATTTTTCTACTATCTCAAACACTCCTGCATACTTACTTTCTTTTTCTGCTTGTCCTTTCGGAAACAACACATGTCTGTTGCAGCATGTTGGAAGAAACTTCGTGCTGGGGTTTTTCTGATAACTTTGGATTCTCTGGTGGTTCTCTCTACACTATAAAACCTAATCTTTTAAAAGTGTTCAAAAGATAACAGTCTGTCTTTAAACAGCTAGTTAAAATTGTTCACTCAGCCAAAAAGCACACACTTACTGAAGCTACAGCCAGACACGAAAATTCTAGTATTGCCAGTGTTTAACAAAACTTTTCTGCCTCTACAGAACTTCTGTAGAATCTGCCACTTGATTTTTTTTCTTTTTTTTTTTTTTTAGGGGGCTGCATAAACAGCATTACAGCAAGTCCTAATTAAGGCATTAAGAAATACTGAATGCAGGAATGAAAGTTTAGACATAATACAAGGCTGGATCATACCATACGGTAATTTTTGGCACCCTCTTAGTCTGTTGCTACAGAGTATTTCTCCTAGTTATGGGCACCCTGGAACCCACAGGTAAATCTGTACTTACACAACTTCTCAGAGCTTCTTCATCAGCACACATGATCTTTGAGTCCCTGAAGTCATGGGTAACTACCACAATCCAATTAACATTTATCTTCTTATATAAGCTTTTTCTACAGAAGCAGTAGTCTTAGAAGAATTATCAACGTACTGGTATTTCTTGCAACAAGTATTAATAATAATCTCAAAGTATCTTTTTCTTTATGCCTTTTAATAATATAAATGAAAGCAGAAATATTTGAGAAAGCTATGAAGACACTGAACAGTAGCTCAGAAGTTGCCAAAAACCATATAAATATTCCTTCCCTTTGCCAATGCTCTCCATTATAATGAATATGGAAGGAATTAGTAACAGTAATGGAGAAGGATAATAATGGAAAAAGGAGGACACAAGGCTCCCAATATGTAGGCAGTTTCTGAGTCTCTGAATCACCCCCGAAAGCCTCTCTCTCTGTCTCCATTAACTACACCAGGAAGCCCTGACAGGAGCCTCCTGATTGAAAAACCTCCCTTTGGCACCCGAAGATGTGTGTGTGTGGCCCGGGGCTGTGACAGGACCCACAGCCACGTGGTGCACGAGTAACACACGCAGCCTGCACGAGGCAACAGCCAGGAACCAAAAGGATACAGAGAAGTCCCTTCAGTGCCAGAATCCAGCGGAGCTAAGCCAAAACACGTTCCCATGGTGGGTCAGCACCGTGAGACAGCCCACACAGAGGCATGTCCATGGCAGCATTATTAACAGCAGATATGTTGAATATGGGCTTATTTGGGTAGCTTATCTTCAGATACTCCTGTCAAACCTTCTTTTGCTCTGAGATCGTTGCCTCCTTTACTGCTCTTAGAGGACATACCTGATCCCAGTGGCTGCTCTCCAGCAGGGACTGAAGGAGCCCTTGGATAAAGTTGGCAACCAGGTCTACTTCCTGAAGTGCCTTGAAGAAGCTCAAGAAAGTACATCTGCTTTAATGAGTCTGAGAACTATCAACCTGGGGTAGAAAATGAGCATTCCTGGCCTCTTGCAGCTTTTAAAAAATATATAGCTTAAACAATACTGCATTTAAAAATGATCTATTTCTTGTCAGTGGGAACTAGAGCCTCTCAGGAATTTATTCAGAGCAACCTTGTTGGCTGACAACCAGAGGAACACTGAGAATGCATATTGGATAAGAAGGCACTTCCTAGTAGGAGAGTGACTCCTTTTCCAAGGACTGACAGTAACCAAACCTCCAGATGACCTGTAAAAATCAATCAGGTTCTGCACCAGTGCATGATGAGTCAGCTAGAGCAACTGTCCTGACAACACCTCTGCATGGAAATACCTTCTTTTGTCTCCTGAAATCAGTCAGAAACTGCGCTTTCAGTTAATTCATCTGCTGCAAACCAAGGAAGCCAACAGGCAGCCATGTTTTGGACTCATTCTGTATGATAGTGGTTTTTCCCTTGAAGAGGGAAGCGAGCACCCAGAGACTATCCAGATAAAGATGTATGAGCAATGCAGCATGAAAAACTATGCATGATGTGCTTAAATGCCAAGAGCCAGTGCCATCAGTCACATGAAATAATGCGTCAAAACTTCTAATGAGAGAAAAGGAGGCAGATAAACTCAATGGAGATTCATTACAAAGCTGCTAAAGGTCAGCCTCTGAATTTACAAGTCATATATTAAGGAGTGGCACGCTGCTGCTGATGTTGCATCAGTGCTGATTTGCCAGAGCTCACTCTGAGCAGGTATCGCTGGCAGCGCACAAACTCCAGCTTTGGCCACAGATAACCAGCACCTCTCAGCAAATGGTGCACAGCCTCCCACCAAATCAGGCTTTGCACCACATATACGACCTGCCCGCCACAGTGCAGCATCCTGGAGCAAGGGAAATGACCCTCTTTTCTGAAATGGACATAACAGAGGGGCACTTCTCTTTACCATCCAAACTCTATGGTTTCAAACTCACGATTTTGAACACTGTAAGTCACTGCTTTACCATTGACATTTGCCTTCAAGACAAAGTTTCACATAATTCACCCACTGCCTTCATGGCACAGAGCTGCTTCCATGCCTAAGAAACAAAAGGTGAACGCTTTCTGTCACCTTCCTTGTACACACTTGTGATCGCTCAGCCTTTGACCCAAAGCAGCCAACCAGGAGAGTAAAAAGACTTCTCCACCAACAGCAATGATCCTACCAAGAAAATGAATACATTCCTTGCTTCATCCTGCACTTTTTAGGTTGCTAGCAGAGCCCCTACATTATTAACTTTTACCAAAGTAGCTACTGACAGCTCTGCTTGCATGGTTCTGCAGAATAATGTACTAATTTTTCCACAAGTTAACAGACATATTAAGAACTGAGGTGTACAAACCCCATTATCTACCACTGAAGTATTTCCTTCCCTTGTATATCCCATGGCATAAAAGATTTTAGATTATAAATTTTATAATGTAAAATGATGTATGAAGAAGCTTTCTTTTGCAAGTTAAAAAATAAAAATTGCTTACTTCGTCTGCAAACAAGCATCCAGATTAAAAATATCCCTTCTGAAGAGAAATTGATCTCTTTGCAAGGGAGCTGCATTCAAGAATATAATTGAGAAAAAATTATTTTACTTTGTTCACAAAGGAATACAAATAATTTTATCTTTATGGGGACTAGGATGAAGTAAACATTACTGCTCATTTCAAGATATAGGAGGTCAGGTTTATTAGAATACTTTATTTTTAGAAACACGATTTTTTTCCAGTTCATTAAGAGACTTCTGGGAATGCAATAAACTAATAAATTCAGAGAAGCTGCAAAGAGTTGTATTCAGTGGAGTCTTTACAGAGTGACCAGTGACCCTTATTTCTGCAGTAACCTTATAATTTTTTTGGCTAATTATATTTCATTTCCTACATTTCAGTGATCAAGGATTAAAATCCCCAAAACATAAAGGAACTCAGACATCTATCCCATGCTTTATCCACTGATGATCTGTCCAAGTTTAACTGTCTAGACAGTTTGCATACACAAACTCCAACAATTGTATCGGAAAGAAGCAAGGAACAGATAATTATAAGAACACTGCGCTCTAAACATGTCACCCAGAGCATTTCTTAATATACTTCTCTTAGTTAATAGAGCTGTTTTAAGTTTTGCTTCCCGTGTAACATTTACTTAATAACTTGCAGTCAAAATACAGAAATATCCTAAGGCGTATTAAAATACACAGCTATGTTCAGAGGGATATGTCTGCCTGTAATAAATTTAATTAGGTTTGTATTATGTAATAAGTGGAATGGGCATGAACTGAAATATATAGAGGAAGAAAATGGGCATGAACTGAAAACAAAGGAGTGAAAAAACACCAACATATTTGAGTAAACAGGAGTACCATCTACTGTATATTAACAGGAATTAAATTCTTACCTTTGTTATTGTATACATCTAGATAGTTTGGTGCTGAAAAAATTGTGATTAGTGAAGGGAAGCCTGTTGTTTGGCTTTTCCTGTACATACGATACCTTAGAGGAAAGAGAAGATACTGATTACTATCCAGTGTTGAATGTATATTTGTCACTGACCAGATAGTGCAAAAATCCCTAGTACATTAGTGCACTGGCTGTTAACAAATGCCAAGACTGAAAAATGTGGACATGAGCTATTTAAAAGCCATGGGAAAGAAGTATTTCCTGCAGACTTTCTCACTACAACCATTTGAAATGACCAGGGATCCATGCTTGAAAGGTGTGTCTGTCTGAAATTCAGTGAGCCACAGGAGGGTTTTGTGAATTCACACAGTGCCGATCCCTGGAGCCACAGGGACTCTACAGGTATGCATGGCAGGACATTCCCAGACCTTCCCTCCGTGGGACTGCGAGTGAAGCAAGCACCAGCAGGTGCCCTGGGAGGGCACTGCCTTCAGAAGAGAAGTGCATTGTCCTCCATGCCCCTGCCTGCCCTCTCTAGGCACGCAAGCAATGGCAAGGCCAGGGAGATGGAAACTGTGAGAAGGGCAGTGAAACAGAGCATCTGATACTTTCAGTGCTGCATCTAATCTTATCCACTGTATTAGCCACTTTATTAATGTCTGCAAGTTTTCATTACCTAACCTTACAGCCTTGTGAAAAATAAAAGGCTTATTGCACCAACAAATAATCAAACAAGCATTAAACCTGCAAGTAATTGAAAGAAACCAAACAGTACTTAGATACAAGTACACCAAATACTGCTCTTTAGCCCTCAGCTACAAGAAACCTAAGAATTTAGCAAACATCCACAGAAGTTGCACTGAAACCGTTGTATAGTTTCAATGCAATCTCTTCTACAAAATTTTTTTTCTACCCTTTATTAGAAAGCAATACAAAAATGAAATTTCATTACCCTTGTGTAATTCATGCTAGGTATTCCTGGCATAGTAATAGCTTGCTTTTAATTGCATTATCATTTTTAAGTTGTGGCAATTCAAACATTCAGAATAGCTTTTTATATGCATAGTGAATATTGACCTTATTGCTAGTTTATCTTTTATTGCAATTCAAGTTGGGCAAAGTTTCCACCTCCAAACAAACACAATAATTTACGCATGATACACAAAGCTTCAGATTCCACTCCTTCATTAATGGCTCACAAGTACAGTATATTTCAAATAACAGGAATTTTTAAAGTCATTTTTTTAAGCAGCACAAAAAATTCTACCTTTATAATGACAGTAGTTTCATGAGGAACCATTAACACCACCTGATGCTTGACCTGGACTGTTTTTGCACACAATGGCTTAGACTCCTTGAATTCATTAATGATACTCCTGCAGAAAAATCTGTGTGCCTATTGAGTTCCACAATTCATTTTTTTGTATTTTTAATGAAGTGTAGAACCAGTAAGCCCAAAAGTTTCAGGTAGCTGTGAAAGTCCTGAAATATTGCAGTTCTGGCCTTTGTGCGCCAAATCACTTGCCTGGCGTCACAGCAATCAGTGTGATAAAAGACTCTGGCACATTTGCAAATCTTTTTCTGAGATTAATTTGTTTTTCTTTCCAGATCTAGTATAAAAAAAATTTTAGTCACTTAAAATCACTAAGGCTAAGTAAGTGGCATATATAAGGATTCATTAAGTCATGTAACTCAGTTATAATAATGTAAAAGACACTGTAATGTCAGTGTGTATTTTTGTATCATTAGTAAAAAGTGAGAGCTCTTGCAACTTATGTTTTCCAATTCATTCTCACTCATCTGTTCTTCCTTTCTGTGCTCTGTTTGAGAATGGTAGTCCATTGTACATTATTATTATTGTCCCCTCTCCACACATACTTACCCAGCATCCTGGGCTTCATGAGCTCGAAGTATGGATAACAAGTTATTGTGCTGTAGGAATTCACATACAGCAGGGTAACTGTTAGAAAAAACATAATAGCACCTGTTATGGCATCATCAGAAGCAGCACACAGAGCTCTAGCTTTCAAAAAATGTATCATAAAACATGCATCATTCATGAAATCAGCACCTGCACCGCAGGCAGATTTCAGTAGAGACAACACTACCAGCAGTGTCTTTTTTAATCCCACCCTGTAACTGCTTGGAGAGGAATGCTAGAAATTGCAATTCATTACATAACAACAATCAGCCTATGGCTTGTCAGAAAAGAGGTACTTTCTTTTATTACTCTAAGATTTAATGTATTCCAGAAAAGCAAAATGTAATACAACAGTTGCTTGTAAAATAAAACCTCAGCCACTGACTACAGTATGCAGCGGCTGCTTGTGGACACCAGAAAATAAGGTGGTAAGTGGAAAGAGAGGGAGAGAGACATAAAGAAGAAAGGCAAATCCATCTTCAGACTGGGGATGTTTATCTTCCTGAACTTTATCTCCTTGATAAACAAATTATCTTTCCTCTTGGCAACTTAAAATGTAAATCCTATGACTTCTGAAACCCCAAAAACGTGCGCATTGAATGCATCTGTGCCAAACATACTGAGCAAGATAAAAAAAATTTTAAAATCTCGACTATATATTACACAAAAAAACTGCTGTCCCAGGCATGATTTCATGGACCACCTTCAGGGCCCACTTGCAATCAGTTAACAGCCTCACCAGTTTGTAACTTTACATATGAAAAAGATGAAAGCTTACACAACCCCTCCCCAATCTAATACATCATCTTCCTTTAGTTTATCCAAGAGAAATTACACTACTTGCTCCCAGACCTTCCTAGATATATTGAAGCTGAAATGTCATTTGCAGCTAGAGGCTACAAACCCAATGGAATGCTATATTGCTGTTTTTGGACTTGAGCCACCTAGCATATATTCTCAGATGCAGGTTTGGTATTTGGAATTGTCTAAAAAGATTGCCATTATAAAATAATTTCAATTCCCAAATTACGTGGGGTATCATTTTGGCAACTGCCACGATCTCAAATGCTGACAGGCTGCCATTCAAACCACTGGCAAATGAGAACTGATTTGCATACATTTCTTTTCATAATTAATTGTGACTAAATGTAGACTTATGGTACATTTTATTTAGAAATTTTCACATTAACTTCTGAAAACTGGGGTCTATCATGAAAAATCTGATAGACAGCTGATTATGTTCATTATCAGTGCAGCTGCTCAAAATGTCTAGGCTATTTTTTTTTTCCCATAGTATTCTTTCCATCCAGTGTTAAGTACTGCTTTTAAAGAAGATGAAATGAAGTGGTAAAAAATGCTCCTAAATACACATGATAGGTTCTTCTTTCCATTTCAGGTACAAAAATGATGGGGTTTTTTATTGCTTAATTATCTTGTTCTTCATAAATCCATGGAAAATAAGACTTCTGCTAGCAGAATTTGGCTGATTCTACAGGGCCCACACATACAATGGCAGAGATGTCATACAGTGCTCCATGCAAATTTACAAACAAAGAATCTGCCTGCCACCTTTTCTTCCAAGTAAATACCATGGGACCTTCAATGTGCCAGCTGCCCTATTACCCAGACCACCACAACCCATGAGCAGTCTATCTGGATATTTTATTTTGAAAAAGGCAAAGCAACTAGCAGGCATTTTTCTTGTGCTTCTTGTTGAAGCAGGGACTGGGGAGAAGCAAAGTTTCCAACCATTTGCAGCTATTACATATGCTATCCAGCATTTCCTTAGTATCTGTTTGCTTTATATTAAACAATATCCCTCAACACAAAAATACATGCTCTAAAAAGCAGGTGAAAACAAGAAGTTGCACAAAAAGCCAACGAAACAGAGATTACGGCAAAAGTTATCAGAAAGAGACTTTTATAGAAATGGCTTCTGCTTGGAAATCTTTTTTCTAACCTTTCTAATTAAAATGACTGTCCTGCAATCAAATTCCCTCCTAGTTTTTCAGAGCACTACCCTTCCAGAAACACTCTTCTCTTTGCCCTGCTTTGCAGAGCCCAGACTGTAACTCAGATGAGCCAGAAATAAAGCAGTTGGCCAAGAGGGAAAACAAACAAACAGAAATCCCCCACGCAACAGGCTTTTCCAGAGCGACCCAGCCTCCTGCCTTCATGTGTCATGCTGAATCACGGAGGAGCGGTGACTCACAGAGAAAACAAAACACCCCTGTGCTCAGCTAGAGAGATGTTATTCCCCATGGAGTACGTGACTGTGATATTCCCTACTTTGGCATCCTTCTTTCATTAAAATGCCTCATGCATAGTTTACTCGTTCTGAGGTCTCTTTTGCATGATCACTGATTACTTCTGTGCAGTTTTAAAAGAGAAGCAATACTTTGCTAATGCGAAGCGAAATGGCAAATGTTTTCAAATTGTTTTTCCATCAATAACTGGAAAAAATAGATGGAATTAACAATTTTTTTCATATCTCTCATCATAGTGTTAGAAGAGAGGCATAAACATTTCTTTCAAAAGAGAACATTCAAATTCAGTCCAAAAGCTTCTGCAACATTACACGCACATATAAAAATAGGTTTTCTGTCAAGTCCATTGGCCTCGCACTGGAGTTTCCAAAGGCAAATGTTTTTGCTGCTGTGCTGTCCTAAGCAACTCCCAGAACATCCCTTTCCACCTGCTTTTTCTTGCTCTTAGCTGTGCTGTCTGCAGAGCTGCACTGGGAAGTAGAACAGGGAACTGCATGGGATTAGAACAAAAAAAACACGTGTCTTTTTTGCAGAGTCATTCTTTTAAAACTGGATGCATTCCCAGGCCTGATGGAGCACACAAGCAGTTCTACCAGTACATCTGGGCAGATAATGTGAGGGCAGCAAAAAGCTTCTGGCCTGCGAGAAGAAAAGAGTGAAAAACTGGGCAAAAGAATCAGTTTAAAATGCTGCTACTAAAAAAAAAATTAAAAAATACATAAATTCATACAACTGTGCCTCCCACCCTGAGCTGTAATACACTACAGTCTTCAAAAGCCTTCAGGAGAAATTTCTTTAGTCTTTGCATACTTAGAAACTTGACTTGCATGTCAAGTTACACCACTGAAATCGTGCTTGTAGGGTCAAAATTATTACTGTTACCCAGAATATCTGTGAGGCTGAACCACTTCACTGCTATCAAGGGCTGGCAAATGTTTCATGAACACCTCCAGGGAGAATGACTCCACCACCTCCCTGGGCAACCGTGCCAGTGCCTGAATACCCCTCCAGTGAAGAAATTCTTCCTGCTGTCCAACCTGTTTCTTATACAAATGCCTGAGAGATACCTGTACCACTAGCCTATGGAAGAAGTGCAAAGAGTCATTGGCAAGATCAGTACAAACTGCTAAGTGCAAATAAATATTTGCTAAAAAAAATTCAAGCAAGAACTAGATAATCTGGTAAACAGGAAAACACCTTTACTGGCTGGATCAGCTGAAAAATTGTTTGTCTGTGGGTCTAATAACACTCTTGGACAAATTAATTCCCTCTTGTTTATAACATACTCTGAACACAACATTATTTTCGGTATGGATGAAAGAAAACTCATTTAAAGAACAACTTAAACAACCACCACTCCATTAATTATTTCCATTTTCTCACAAAATTGCATCAAACATGACCATGACTACAAAGGACATACAACTTTAAATTTCACACAGGGAAAATGAAATCTTATCCCTATCACTCTTTGTTTGGTTTAAGGTAGAGAAACTTTAATGTGTTTTCAAGGATCCTTATATTCCACAGTTACTTTTCACTTTGGCATTGTGCAATTTTGCCGAACCACAGTGCAAAATGCTGCTGGATGCTAAAGGTGTGCATTAAGTGTTGACTCTGAGCTCTTCTGAAAATCAGGCTGACTATTCTTTACATCTCTAAATGACAGGTTACGCCTGTGGTTTCAAGATCTGACACTTTACAATGGTAGCCACAGCAGTCTGAAGAACTCTTACATAAAAGGAAGTTACTTGAAGAAATACTGGATCAGTTTGAAATTCAATAGGCTGTATAAGAGTGATAATGTGAGAATGAAGTGAGAAGCTTGTCAGACTACTGTAAGCTACAGTCTTTATACTTTCTCATACAAATGGCCCAACATTTCACAAATGGGTTTTGGCTGAATGCAGAAGACTTCATGCACTACTGAGCTGGAAGGTCCTGTTAACATGTTGCATGCACACAGTTAAAAAGCCACATTACTGTTATTTTCCTCATAGCATTTTTGTATTAGGAAATAACTTTAAGTCAGAGCAAAGCAACTTGCAACTTGTCATTGTAATGAACTTTTCTGATAAACAGAAGTTATTTATTACAGATATTGCCTGCAACTGATCAGGAGATCTTAATCATCTAGAAATACTTTTGCTGATTCACAGGCATGACTGAAATCTTCCTGACCTTAATTCAAAATTCTCATTGCTATCTTTCAACTTTCCTTTCTGGAAATGACTGAAGAAACTTAAGAAATTTAATTCAGTGGAAAATAAACACAATCATTCTATTAACAGGCATTCTTGAAGGAGGAATGCATAATTCAGTCCTTCCTTTACAAGCTGAGCTGCCTGTTTAGGGAAATTTGTTCCTTTATTCAGGAAGTAACTAGAAAAGTCAAGGAAAATTAGACACTGCACACTAATGGACACCTTTTTTACCAGGTATTATCATAAGGGAAGAAATTAGTCACCTTCCAGGGCAACTAGGCACTTCTTTTAAAAGGAATGCTTGCCTTTATATAATCTCAGATAACATGACTCCAAGCAAGCCTTCTGACTGAATCATTAAGCAGTTATATGTCCCTCACACATGACCTGATAATTAACTGTCTTCTGAATATTTCCTCTTCTCCTGAAACATGCAGTTTTCCGAATATGAGTCAGGACACAGACTAGGTCTGATATATTTTCTGCAAGAAACTGACACATATTTTAAGGAAATTTTATGGCAATTGTATGAAGCAAACCTCTGAAAAAAAACCCCAACTTAAAATCCACAAGTTTTTCCAGTATATAAGCAGCTCTGTATTTAAGCACAAGCCATGTTTACCATGCTGTTCATGAGGGGAAATCACTGTTACTCCCCATGTGCAGTGCCTGGGAGCCTCAGGTACAGCCCAGCATTTGCTGCTGCTGCGAGGATGAGCAATGGTTTCACCCCGCAGCCACAAGCGCATTTCTGCGCTGATCAATTGTTCGCAGCAGTCTGACACCCCCTTCCAAGATGAGCCCAAACACATCCACTGAGCACCCTGCACACGTTATGGACTCGAGGGTGCCCATCAGACTTCCCCAGCCCTGGCTGCAGACCAAACTTCGTTCTTAGCTGCCCCCACACTGCAGCAACTACAGCTCCAAGAACGGAGTAGGAAATCTCATTTCTGAAACAAACACCTGTGCCCTTCCTGCTAACAGTACCAGCGAGGAGGCCGATTCCAGCGGCTCTGTCACCTGCCTACTGGTGGAAGCCACTGAGCTACTTTTGATGTGTTACTAAACACCTACAGGTCAGCTGTGTTCAAGGTGAGATTTTCTAAGGCAAGTGAAAGAGCTGCCTAAAAAGCAGGCTACCTGAAACGGAGGCCAAGACAAATCAGGAGTATAAAAAGCGGACAGATTTATTCAAGGCCTTCAAGGCCTTGAACGCACATTCAGGCAAGCAAAGTCCCCCTCGGGAACTTCACTCAAAATAGACACTGGGTCATGAGCCCTTCACCTTTTATAAGTTCTGTCCCATTAGCACATTGGCCCCCAATTCTCCAATCACACCTTTAGGCCCGATCCCCCCCACCACAGTAGTTTACATATTTGGGCCACGGATGTGTCCTTGACTGTGTATTCAGAGAGCCTTGTTTTGGCTGAATGTGCTGGGAACAGAGGTTTTTAGCACTTTGTAAGAAGCACAGAACTACACCAAGTTACAGATACATGAAGAGTAAAAAACCAGAAATTATTAAGGCATCAAAGGGGCTGGATTCCTCCCTTCTGCTGAGTTTGCTGAGAAAACTTAGACTTATGTGTAACTGGCATGGGCTGAAGCAGAACTGCTATGCTCCAAAAAGTTCAACAACCTCTTAACATTTCAATAGCATCTTCACATTTCTCCTGAACAAAAATGGATTTTTAAAAGAATATTTCACTGAATATATTGCTGATTTTGCCATTTAACCTTCTCCCCTGCTAGTTTTGCTCCTCTGGTGTCCTTATATGTTGTTCTTAAGTACTACCATAAAAATAAAAAAAGCACCTAAATTCCTTAAAATCCCAGAACTGTCAGAGGAAGGTACATATATGTTTCTGCAAGAATGCTCCAGGCACTTGTCTGCATTTCAGCTCATTTTAAGTCCTATTTAACAAATGCTCTTCAAATACTGAATTTCTTCTGAAGAATTATTCCCAAACAAAAAAAAGTTTGATCAAACTGAGAGAAAAGAAGTTACCTGCGTGGGGGAAATCACAATTTCTATTTAACCTGCAGAACAATAGGTAATCAGTTTTCCAATGCTGTTATCTTTCATTGGAAATTAAGTTTTACTTTTCAAACTAGAAATGCAGTTATGTACCCCCTTTTAGAAGGGACACATTCATTCTCTAACATGTAAGAACAGAAAGAAGAAAAATACACAGGCTTTGGTGAATAAACTTAAGCCACTTAGGGTTTCCCCAAATAAAGCAAGCATGAATTTATCCGAAAACAAGGCTAGCCTGCAGAAAATAAGGCCTAATTATCTACTAGTGCCACAAAGTTCAAGCAAACATTTATACTGCAAAACCAGAACCTGTTCACCTACAGAAATCTATTCATAGTAATAGTCACCTGTAGAAGTACGAGCACCCCCTGACTGTGTTGTGAGTAAAGTGTTCCTGAGTCTTTTCATTTCCAAAGTCCTCCAAGGGGTCTGACCACAGGATGTCACACATAGGTCCATATGCAGGTGGTTCCTTGAATCGATCTAACTAAGAAAAATAGGAGACAAAGAAATACTAACTTCTTTCAACTATGTATCACAGAAACATTGAAGCAAAATTATTATTTTTCGATCCATGAGCAGGCCAACAAGAGACCCACAGCAATTGGTTTCTCAGTGTTAAAGCAATGGAGTTTGAGTAACAGTGAAACATTCCTTGCTAAACACTGACAGGGGGTAGAAGGAACAGATAAAATTGCAAATTAAGAGATACAGTGGATTGCCATTGTACATGAATTTTTGTTTGCTTTCTTTTGCCTTTTCTACTCGTTATTGCAAGCATTCCAGTGGACAAGGGAGAATATACTATTTCGGTATTTCATGATTTTTCAAAACTTTTGACACTCAAATTATGTAAGTGGGGCACTTCAAGAAAATACAGTAGTTATTTCAGAGCAAGTTCCCATTTAGATTTATGCAGGTTTTCACAAAAAAAATTTATCTAGTCTCTGCATTACAGCATCTTGCCATGACATTCTTGTTGGTCCCATGATCTTAACCCTAACTGAGCATCTAAAAACTCATCTTTCTGGTCTTAATATGGGTATTTAAAACTTCAAATTACACAGAACCATACTGGAAATAAGATGAAGTATAGAAAAATAATAAAAATAAAAATCAGTGTTCTCCTGCACGAACTCTTTATTATAAAAACATCATGTGTTATCTCACGAATTCTTTCATACAAGAACGGTCCTGTTAAGATGGGTGTACGAATAAGACTTGCACTCTGAAACATTCTTTACTCTGACCAGAAAGATTAAGCAATGATTCAGTAGCTAGTAGATATGTATCAGACCTCCCCCTCGCAAAAAAATATTTGAAGAGGAAAAAATTTGTTTTATATGTTTTCAACACTCAGTTAGAAACTTTTAGTAAGAGGCCTCTACAGTTTTACCTTTGAGTTCTCATCTTACCCTATTCACAGCCTAACTACACTTCTTATTTCAGCCCTTTCCAATTAATGCTTATGCAATTACAATTAATTTAAATTAACAAAAATTCTTAAATATGCAAACCCAATTCCTGCCGATTACCAAAGATAAATAAACCTACCTAGTTGGGCAGGGGGAAGGTGAAGATGTTAATGAACATCATCTAGAGCTAAACACCTTTGCTATAACGTTGTTGCACAGGCAGCTAATTTTTAGACAGAGTGTTTTTGTTTACTGAGACAGTGAACCTCTACCTCAGAAACAAAACTTTGCATTCAGTAATTTTTTTAAGTGCAGTTAATATCTTAAGCTAATTGCTTTTAAACCGAAACATGTAATTACTGGCTCAAGTTGGGTTTTTTAAAAACTATATTAATTTCTTAGTAGACTACAAATTAACCTCAGAGTATAAATTACCTTTTACTTACTTGAAAGCTCAGAAATATATATCCATGTTTGCAAGTCTCAAACAGCAAACACGAAATAAGATTTTTTTTCTGCTGGGAACAGTAAAAATGAATGGTTTAAATACTTCTTTTTAGAAATATCAACTGAGATCTCTTCTACAAAATGTGAAAAAACTAATCCTTGATAACATGCAACAACGCTAGATTAGGTGAAGAAGCTGTTTAATATTGCTCCCTGAACTTTCATGAGATTTCTGACAATCTTCTCAGAACATAGGAGTATGACAAGCATGAACTTATTAAGCCTCACCAACTTACTAAGCCTCACTTGGACAATGTGCTAGGCACTCAAGTACAGAACTATTAAAAATATGGCAGGACGTATTGAGAATTAAGCTCTTGACTTTAAAAAAAATCACCAACTACATTCATTGCAATCATATGATCCTTTTTGTTACATCTTTTAAGCATTGTGAGGTTTTTCTAGAGCTATTTTTGTATCTTCTCCAAGAATGCACAGAATGCTCAACAAAGCACAAGGAGTCATCAGACGATGTGCTCACACTGTGCTAATAGGTAATACCTAAAAGACTTACTTTTCTGATGTCATCTAAGGTGTTGATCTCTGGAGACAAGCCACCATGTACACACAGGAATTGTTGGTTCATCAGAGCAGCCAAGGGAAGGCAGTCGAAGGCATCCATGCAGGCATCATACACACGTTCTGAATATTTGATTTTACCTTTTAAGGATTAAGATGGTAACAGAAAGTGCCATCAATATTTAAGAGAAAAAGGAATATGCTTAATATCTCAAACTTGTTTTCTCACTACTCTATCTGGTACTGACGATGGTACCTGAACTTTTGCGTCATGCAAAAATATCTTCAGGATTATTGATATCCACTGCTGGAAAAGTTTTTCCTATTCTGAGGTGAAATTAATAAAAGTTTATCAACATTTTTTCTAAAAAACTGTAAATAAACAACTGAATATATCACTATAGTCTACAATTTCTACTCTGTATGAAATCTGTAGAGCAAGCCTTAAAACATCTGCTGAATGGGTATCATCATTATCACTCAATATACTCTCTATGAAATAGTCAGAACTTCAGCTCAGTCTCTTATAATTAATTATCTACAGAAATGCCATTATTAAATGAATGAGGTGGTACAATGAAGCTGAAATGTTAATTTACCAATATGCATATTAAACCCAGTAAACCATGAAGCCTTTGAGCCAATTAACATTTCCTTTATCCCCAGTGTAAAAAGGAAACACAGACTTATGGCAATAGTTTCATCCACAGTGTCACAGGAAAAAAAAAGCTTCATTGTGCAGGTAAAGGTCTACATCTAATGAGCTTTTATGTGTCACTGCATCCTTTCTTGCAATACAGAAAGGAATTCATATTAAAAGAGCATACTGAAAAGTTTAAGACTACATGCAGGATTCAACGTGAAAATGCTATACCTAAAGGAAAAAGAGAAACCAAAATAAGAATTCCTTGCATTTTTCACCCGCTGCATGAGATGAGGCTCAGTGAGATGGCACCTCCTTAACTCGCAGTCAGGAACCTGTCACAGAGGTGCCAGGGCTGGTGTGCCAGCAGGTTTTGCCTGGCAGGCTGCTGCAAAAAGCACCAGCAGCAGTACAGCTTTACCAAGAGCTCTCATCCAGGCCCCGATGGACCCACAGCAGCCCCAGGATCCTCCCACACCAGGCCGGCAAGCTCCAATGTGGCGGGGGTGAAGTCCTTCCTTTCCACACCACTGAGAGCTGACTGCCCTCTCAGGGAACAGGGATTACAAATTAAAATTAATGGCAGTTAACACGAAAAGTAGATGAAAAAATCACTGATAGTGAACCACTATCAACTACTTGCAAAATAACAAATTAAGTTGCTGAAAAAGGAGTTAAAAGGAGAAAGATAGGGTAGACTTACATTCTTGCTTAAATGTGAAATACTCTGTTAAATGTCTACATTCATGGTTCCCACGAAGTAAAAACAGTGTTTTAGGGTAAAGGATTTTCAAGGCCCACAAGTACAGCACACACTGCGAATCAGAACAAGAAGGAAAAATAGAATTCATAATTAATGACATAACACAACAATTTACATTCCCCTCCACCACAAAAAAACCAGCAGAAAAAATAAAAGTAATCTGTGTAAAGCATTTATTTTCAACCAATTAACTATATTCTTCATACACTACATTCAAACATTTCTCTGCACTTCAGCATGGACTGGGTGAACCTCATATGGGTATATGCTGATAGAGTTTTACAATTTTTGCTGTGTGGCACGTCCCTGGTCAGCCATGTGCTGCCTTCAGCAGCGCCAGCTCTCACATAGCAATTGCTGTGCATCCCTAAAATGAAGTGCACACTCTCCACCTGCAAGGTTAGGCAGAAACCTTCTGTGGAAACAATTTCACCGGAAGACCTGCATTTCCTGGCTTAAGGAAAATTTGCCTCAGAACAATTTATCTCACATGTCAGGAAATACCTCAGCTTTCAGAATTACGCAATATTTACATGAAAGCTTGTTCATTTTTCACTTAACATTGCTCTGTACATACAACTGGGGTGAAAATGCATTAAATGAAGTTACTGCAAAGCTTTTATAATGCCTTTTCTCTTTCCTGAAGATTTCTATTTGAGATGACATTTCTTCTAGACATGTTTTTAAAGATAAAAAAGATGACTTGGAGAGGCTAAGCTCTACTCAGACCTCTCTAAACCACCCAATTAAAATATTTGTTTTGAAAACAAACTCACAGCTCCAAGAAAGTTGATGGAAGTAAGACCCACTCATCCCATGAGATGAGCCCACTGCCTGCAAGGACACTGTATAGACCACAATAGGCTCTCAAAGACAGGAGCTAAAAAACGGAGCAGTTTTTCCTCCACCCTTTCTTTGCTTATGTATCCCTGAACTGCAGAAATGCTGCACAAGAAAAAAAAGGTGTCAAAAAACCCCACTTTCATTTACAACTACTTCTTAACACTCCCCTCTGTTCTGCTGGGAAAAAGTATCATTTTATTTAACTTAATAATCAATAGATTGGAAATACAGAATATACTCTAACTATGGTTTCAGCTTAGAACATCAGCATTATTGTCAATGTCATGCCTCTACATTATAATGTGAATTCCCTTCTACAAATCAGAGTGCATTGAAAAACAGCTGAATAATTACTTTAATCATCTTCACATGTAGATTTCATATCCCTTGTTTGCTATACAGTCAGCTTATAAGAAAAAAAGGAAAAGAAGAAAGGATTCGACATTTTAATGTTTGTGCTCACACTATCCATAGATAATCACACAGCAGCAGGGGTTTTATACTACTACTCTGTCTTGAATTTATAATATGCAAACATCTGAATGCTCTGTCTCTTATCTGTAATTTCTGTTCTTCTACTCTGAGGGTCTACAGCCAGAGGAAAACAGGAAAAACACAGGCAGTATACACCAGCAATTGCAAAACTAATACTCCCCCTTGGAAACACACGGAAGGCCTCCGAGCTCATGCCAATTCTTCTGCCTCCCTGGCGCTACTGCAGGAAGCGAGAGTCAGAATGCCAGGGAAACCATGCTAACGTAATCCAGCATGGAATTACGGTGTTAGGTCACAGGAATCATCTGTTGTGGCCCAAAACAACCACAAAGGCTGTGCCCGGGCAAAGCCCGCTGTCTCTGTATAAACTCCAGCAGACTTGGGTTTGAGGGTTTCACTCCCATGGGGAAAGAAACCTGTGCTTGTCCATACCACCACAACAATTCTCTCTTTGATGATGACTCCTTCATTCCTCCAAGAATTCCAGAACCTTCCACTTCTTTAAACTTACTGACTAATGGTAAAATCTGATGTAAATATTGTGAGACAAGAAGTTTAAAGTGACACCTCCATCCATGCAAGAAAAGCTCCAGCTCTTAAAGTCATATCCAAGTTACATTAGAGCTTCTCATCCTCCCAAAACACCTTCAGAAAAGCACAATTAATGATCAGGTGAAAAGGCATGTTAAAAAAAAGAAAAAAAAAAGTGGCTTACATTGCCCTCGTAACTAAGTTTCTCATTTTCCTAAAGCTTTGACAAGCACTCTGCACTTAAAATATTACCCAGATCTGGAAATCAGGGACAATAAGGAAAACCAGAATTTTTATCTTTCTGACTTTAGGTACTTACTTACAGGTTGATCTCTCTACATTTTCTTACCACAGATTCATTTTTTCTTTTTTCCTATGCTTCCTTTGAAGTACTCATGAGAACCAGACAGAAGATAACAGAGAAAACAATACAGTCCACGAAGTTCTATTTCTCTGCCACTATTCAAGCAATGCAAGCCCACCACTCACACTTTATTTTGTTTTCAGTAGTACTAAATTCAAAGGTTTATTTTGTTTAGATTACTCCTTTAATTTTCTCCCTTTTCAGTAATCCAGTGAAGCAATGTTGTAATAGTAAATAACAACTAATTAGCAGATTTCTTTTTCCCATGCAAACTAAACAGCAAATATGAGGGCAAATGATTTTCATGGCTTTTTAACTTACAGCCATTTACATACAAAAAACCTTATGCCCAAGCAATACATCATGAGCAAACATTCTGGTTTTGATCTTTTCCTACCTACGCTTTACATATCATAATTCTTACCAAAGTCAAAAGATTTATGATGAATTGCCCTTGTTGAAAATCTGAGCTTACAGTCTTCAAGTATTTCATAACGCTGCTTCCCAGTCATGAAATTCTAAAATATCTTTTTTCCTTCAACTTTTTCATTAAGAACATACTAAGTATCACCTCTGCTGTAACTCTATGCAAAATGTACAGTCGGGATCTCACAATCTAGACATCTGTAAGGTATTTTTTGCCTGTTTCATTTCATTCTATCAAAAAAGGATGCAAATTATAGAAGTTACAGCTCTTAACTGAGGGCCCTCACACCTCTGCTCACTTGTTTAGTGTCTTTCAACTGCTGAAATAGCAGCTATGTTAAGTTTGTAACAAAGATGTAATCTGTCCACCTCCCAGCTCCCACAGCCAAACTGTTTCCCTGCTGAGGTTCTGGCAGCCTCAGCTTCAGGAAAGAAAAGGTCTGCACAATTAAGCACTGTGTAAGCCAAAGGCCCACATTTTCAAAATGGACTTGGGATTTAACTCCACTGTTGTGTGTTGAATTTGTGCATTTGCACAGTTCCACATCTCAGCCCATCATGAAAAGGAAAACCAAATGCCCCACAGCTCTTCTATGCATCTCAAGCGATGTGATTAAAACAAAGAGCCTTGAAAAATCATCACCATGGCCACTCGAGTGCAACCACAGCACCACCTGCAACACCGCGCTCACTTCGGGGTGCTCCAGCACTGGCAGTGGCAGGAAGAGAGGGATGCAGCTCACTGTCAGTTGAGTGGCTTTGCATGGGCCACAAAAGATGAACTCCCCGTCCAAATGACTGACAGCACTGGGCACTGCTCCAGCAGGTGAAATTCAGTGTGAGTAAGGGTGAGCTAATTCATACTTGAAAGGATAATTTGAGCCACACATTGCCAAGGTTTCTACTGATGCTCTGTGCAACTGGCATAGCTTCTTCATTCTCTAACACACACCACACCTAAATATAAAAATTGCATTACTCTAACTGCACTGAAATAATCATATCATCACAGTATCTAGTACAGATTCCTAAAATGGAGTAACTATCCCAATGGAAACCATGTACCTTTTTACACACATAGCTGCATTCACTGGGATGGCTATTATGGTGTGATTTCAGAGACAAATAAAGATATATTGCAGCTGTAACCAGAATACTCACACAATATGCAACTTAGTGCCATTTCTAACTACTATCCCTTGAGCACAGAGAAAGAAAATTCTGAACACTACTGCAAATAAAGAAAAAGTTATATTGTCTTCATTGCAACTAGGATTTCAGCAAAATTGCAATATACTATTTGTTAATGTTTAGACTGCATTACTGCCCTTTCAGCCTTTAAAAAGAATATCCAAAAAGATTAATAAAAAAACCCCAAAAAAGTACCTCTTTTTCAACCAAAAAGCGACTCAGAGATTCTTTTTCTTAAATGTCATTCTAATTCTTACAGCTAGTACTTCCTAAACAGGTATTCAAGTGGTGGCTCCTAATTCTCCTTTTTGGACCTTGTGTCTTGGCCACAGCTGTTCTCTGAGAAGATGGGTCCCACAAAGAGATGGAATCAGTGCAGGGGAAATGGTGCCATGGCATGTTCTCCCCCTGCAGCCAAAAGGGGGCCTTGGCATGCTGGGGACTCACGCTGGGAACAGCAGGCACAGAACCAGTCAGGCTGCAAGGACAGCCCTGACACAAACACATGTTCCAGTCTGGGAATCTGATCTATATAAAAATATATATAAATATATAAAAATAATCTGAATTTTTAGAGTTACTGAATATTCACAGCTCTGAGGAGCACGGCCATTCAAAAATGAGACCTCACAACATGCGAATTGTTGGTATGAAGAAAGATATTCGCTACTGGTCTACAGAAAAAAAAGGGCAAGGAAATTCAGGATAATTAAAGTCCTAGGATTTTCTTCACTCTAAGAGAACTGAAAAAACTATTGACTTCACTGGTGAACCATTCCTGACCAGCTCAAACTATTTTAAATCAAGCTGTTTACTGGAAAACATTAACACACTACAGTAATAAGAGGTTGCTGAAAGGTCTTTGTTCTTCCACTGAAGTCCTCAAAAGTTCACAGAGACTTGAAGACAATAAACACACAACTTCACCAGCATTAACTTCACCCGCTGTTCACTAAAATGAATTTATTTATATGTAATTCTTTTCTTGAGAGAGACCAGTTTTTATTTACATGCAAGTCTTTTCTTGAGAGAGACCAGTTAATTCCAACAGTTCACTGAGTTCAAAAGCATCTCAAGTGCCAGATGCTTTTTTTAATTGGTGCAAGTCCAGTGGTCAAATTCCAGAGTCACTCCAAACACCTCACTTTATTCTTGCTGGAAAAAACACAAAACCAGTTTCACCCTCTGAAATTTGAGCCTTTGCATTCAGGAAGGGAAATGTATGCATGTCTTGAACCTAAAACATAACTCCAGTTTTGTTAGTTTTGAACAGTGGTTTAATTCTCTGTATTTTAACTCTTTCCTCTGTCAAAATGATCACTATGTATGTTATGATGGTCAACTGATATATAAGATGGTATGTTGTCACATGGGATTAAGCAAGAAAATAATTCCAGCAGTTGGTTTGCATATTATTATTAATGCATTATCGTTAATATCTACTCTGTAATTTTTCTAAGACTGTGATGAAAACCAGCCTGTATGTACACTCCTCCCTATACTGCACAGCATTTATGTCTGCCTTTCAAGAAAAGTTTACAGACTCAGGTAGAGATATTACTCATTCTCTCTTACAACCTATTCCTGCAGAACCACTTATTCTCTAACTATTCTTTAGATTTAAAAAAAGCCCTCTGTTTTGATCATTTGGGTTTCTACTCTCCATGACCAAAAAACTTGTTTGGAAGTGAAAACCAAGGGGTTTCATCTGCTCTGGAGTCAAACCCCTAGAACAGTGCACAAGCACAAGAGGGTAATGTTATCAGTTACATAGCCAAGGAAACAAATGCACCATATTAAATGGCAGAAATTTGTTATTTTAAGTGAAGAAATGCCCAGGCTCTGCCAAAAGGTCAAATGAAAAAGAGAATACAGATATGGAAAAAAGATTCCGGCTGTGTCAAGAAACCTCATCTCATTCTACCTGTAATTTGACATTTTTTAATTTTACCTGTTGTAACTTCTCTATCAGTCTCTTATCCTTTGACTCGTTGCTTAGAACTAATATAAAAGACACAAAACACACACCCCTTCAATCAGTGAGGCTAACTCCAGTAAAAATGGAGCATACACACGAAGAATTGTGCCTTTGGATCAAAAGCTCCATAGGGCAAGGACTGACATTTCTGCTGAGTGCCTCATACAAATACTTTTCTCTTTTTCCCTCTGAATTATCAAATGCCTTCCACCTACCTTATGCAATTTCTTTCTCTGTTCTTAATGATAATAGCTTGCATTATGTAGTACCTTTCATCCAGAAGAATCCCAAATGCTTTGCAGCCCACAGAGAAGGATTATCTCGCCCACTATCAGAACTCAGCTCGGTCTAAGCTCAATGGTGTCACTTTTACACTAGAGATCACACGGCAATCAAGGGGAATTTTTTCTAAAGCTTATATTACTCATGATTAGTACATTGGACCAGCTACTTAATTCTTTTGGAAAGACCCCAGAACTGCAATAGTCTCATGTCTCCATAGCAGAAAGGGGAGCCAGCAGATTGATGGAAGAAAGATCAGTATGTGACTTGCATGGTAGAAATATGAACTGAGGCTAAGGCTGTTTACTTATGTCATACTTACTGTATGACTTCCCCACCACAAAGTACTGACAAGAGTTGGTGCCTGATCTATGTACTCAGGTCCCCTTCTCCACCAAAAACATCCTCCCCCTCTAAATGCCAAGTTGCATTCTTCACAATTTTCCTTTCCCTGTCACTACTTATTGTGCTGAGTTCATGCCTGAATGCACAGCTCTACATCCAAATACACTTACAAAACAGAAACCTGCCTTTCCTTTCAAAGGCATTCTTTAATCAAGGTGACAGGTGGGGAAAATCAGTTATGTGACCAAAAAAAAAAAAAGTAGTGATTTGAGAACCTTACATACAAAAGAAATAACATAAGTGACAGCTGAGATATTTCCTTGGCGCTGGCAGAAGCCAATACTGCTTCCAGTGAAAAAGCAGTGCTCCAGAACAGAAAAACTGAATTCAGCATACAATTTGCTAAGTATGTAAGCACAGGTTGCTAAATGAGAGATTTCAAGGGGATTATTCCCTATACATAAGCTATTTTCTTTGTTTTATATGGCTTGCTATTTCTTTAATTGGTAATAGCCCTGGAACAGATTTTGGTAAACTGTCAGAGAAGCACTTGAAAGCTGTAGCAAATCCACTTGTTCCATTTCTTATATTAAAAGCCTATGTATATAGAAGTGAAGACAAAATTTTCTTCTTCCAGATGAATCTTGTCTAAATTGAAGACTACAGGAGATATGAATGAGGTTATCATAACTCAAAGATGGTAGTTCAAGACAGAGCCACAAATGGTTTAAGTGTGTGAAGCTCCCCCTGCTCCGCCATCCCAATCTTCCCCAAGCAATCCAGCATGGTAACCCACAGCAATGATTTGGCTCACAGCTCACTGTGGATCAGTTCTTAAGCAAATTATGAACTCAAGCTTGAAAAAATCATGATCAAAGTGCTGACTTCAGTATGAGACTAAATCCTGACTATATTGATTTTTAGCGGGTGGGCGAAAGAACCTTGCAATTCTTAAGTTTTTAGAGCATCTGTACTTGGAACAGCATATTTCTACTTGTAAAATGTGCCAAAAGATTCTGTTAACATTTGAAATTAAGTTTTAAAATTAACTAATAAAGCAAAAGTAGTTTTACTGCATCTAATTTTTCACAAACTTCATACTATAAACATAACACTGGCAAGATGATGCACTGATCTGTTTTCCAAACACATAAACAACTCAGCTGCTTGGCCTTGTATACTTTTATACCAATATGGCAACGATGTACTTTGATGTGGTATGTAGAATGAAACTGCAGTGTATGTGTTCTTATATGATGCCATCTAATCTAGTCATAGACACACAGATATGTATCATAGGATCTATATTGCTTCCAACAGGTAATGGGCATTCTGCCCTGACTTAAAGGGAGTTCAAGTCTGAACTTTTCAGAGAAACAGGCTGTAGCTCAAGAGATGATGCAAGGGTTTCTGATTGACTGTTCAATGACTAGATCAACTGTAACCTACACAAATCCACATCAGGTTTTATTCAAGAGTTGTGCACCTCGCCTTGTCAGTTTGTAAAATCAAGCAGTAACACAGATGAGAGGGAAAAATCCAGTTTGTTTTATGAGCACTGGAACAGAGAGTTTGGGCTTGGTATTTGACTCGCTTCTAGGAAAAGTTAGCAGGTTGGGTAAGACAGTTTCTTTCACAAGCCAGCTAAAGATGTAATTTGACCTCCACATTCTACAACCTGACCCAGAGACTGCACCAGGTCTCAGCATCACCAACAGAGCACTTGTGTATCACTTCTCTGTGGATTCAAGTGCTGTATCCAAAAGCCAGAGATCATGCACTCCTGCATGCCATATCTAAACAGAACTTACTCATTCTCTCCAGCACAGCATGCTGTGTGTTGGCTTTTTGTCCCATTTACCTCTCATCTAGTCCTTCCATTCTCCTAAAATTTCACATCCAGGAAACTCAGATCAAATAAACCTAAAAGTCAAACTAAATTATGGGTCGTGGTTTAGTTTTTCTGTTATGTCTCCTTTCTAATAGCTCAAGTCTACTCAGGCTATTCAGCTTTCGCAAGCTGCAGAGCACACTGCCTTCTGTGCTATATTTAGATGGCCACAAGTTAGCACCATTCTGTGTCAGCTTTCCAGCACAGATATAGTGGGATTTGGCTAGATTCCAAGCAACCTTTATAAAAACACCACCAGCAACATTAACATGGTATCTGTGAAGAACCTCAGTATTCCTGAACTAGTCAAGATATGATGGTAAATATACACAATATGCTGCAAGCAGTTTTGCACCCAAACCCAGAAATTAGAAACTTACTTCAATGCTGAAGTACCCTCTGTCCACGTAGTCCCCCAGGAAGAGGTACCGCGTGTTGGCAGGAGAACCTCCCACTTCAAACAGTTTCATCAAGTCAAAGAACTGACCATGGATGTCTCCACAAACTAGAAGAGAAGAGGAGCAATATTTAAATTCATCATACAAAAATCATCTTAGGCACACACAACCCAAAGTCACTATGTTATGAGACATGTGTTACAACAATTTTGTGCATCATTCTCTAGTCAGACAGCAGTTGAGCACTGGCAGCTGCTCAGCAGAAGTAATTTTTCTAAGATGTACATCCATATACGTGTGTGCACAGGCTACCAAATGACTAAAGGAGAGCCATCAGGTAAATCTGGTCTGTAATTATTTTCATAGACATCTGTCCATTCCTGGTACTGCCACCAGAGCAAACAACACCGGCAACAGCAGTAAGACAAACCAAAGCTGCACTGAAAAAGAGAACATGTTCAAGCGAGGTTATGCTTTCTTTTAAAATCACTCCTCTATTTTTCCTAATCTTAAACCCAGGAACACCAATAGGCTTTCCATAAAATGCAAAGTTCACCTGTCCTGTGTATGTCTGATTAAACCAGCACATCTCTGACTTCTGGTTTCCAAATGGAAAAAATCCTGCTTGCT
Source organism: Pardalotus punctatus (assembly GCA_013400915.1). Classification (NCBI taxonomy): domain Eukaryota; kingdom Metazoa; phylum Chordata; class Aves; order Passeriformes; family Pardalotidae; genus Pardalotus; species Pardalotus punctatus. The sequence continues at coordinate 194,760 of VZTX01000588.1, forward strand.
TTCCCAAACCATGCCTTACACAAGAGGACATTGATGTTTCACGCTTTAACCTCTACCCCTTAATGCAACCTCCTATAATTATGATTTGTTCAACTTCATTGCAATGAAGTCAATCAAACAGGCTGTTTCCCCGGAAAGAGCAGCCCCAATAAACGTGACAGACCAAGCACAGGTGACAAGCAGCCTGGGCTAAGCTGGGATGCCTCTGTCTGTGCCTCAAGGGCAAGAGTTTGGCTCTACGCTCTTGTGAAACTGCAAAATCCCTCGTGGGGTGATTTCAAGCATCTGCAGGAAGGCAGTCAATGCTTTTGGAGAACCCCATGGATGCCTAACTAACAGTGCAGTGTCAAAACCTCCTTTGTTTTACCTTGCTTTGTTTCTTCTACCCAAGAGGGGATAACTCCCCCTGCCACGCATCCCATTGAGGGTCAAGCCCGGGTCTTTTATGGCAATGATCCTTAACAAAGGTGATGTTATCAGCCCTGACTGGTACTGAAGTCAATTTAGGCTGGTTTTCCCCTCAGTGACCAAAAAAACAAACAAAACCCATCTGATTTTCACACTGTAAGGGTTATTTTGAAGTAACTAAATAAAAGCAAGGGTCCAAGACAGACCTTATTTTGCAGCAGCAGCCCATCTTAAGTAGAATTGAGATGCTCTCTGTCAGGTAATGGCCTTTATCCACCACAGATAAACAAATCTCATATTTATCAACATGCCACGGAGAAGCTGAAGTCACAGCTCCATATAGATACAAAAAGACTATACATAACAGCTGCAACACCAAATCCAACAAACTCACAGGGCAAACTGTTCATTGTCTTTCATCTCAGTCCAGTTCACATTATAGTTTTACACTTGTATCGGTTTTCTCTGAATGTATACACTAGTAATAGAATCCATATAGTGTCATTCCACCAAAAAACTAAATACAAAAGCCAAAAAGAACCCCCATCCAAACCAACCACCCACCCACCCTCTGGGTACATAAAAAAACCAACTGATGTTCCAGTCACTACTTTGATGAATGTTTATGTGAAATTGGTGACACAATTCATGATTTCTGGCTAGCTGACCATTCTTCTGTGATGGTAACATATTTCCCCCATAAAATAGCATATTTTATCTTATCACCACTGTGATACACTGTATAATCTTTTTACTAGTGGATTCCTCACTGTGAGTTTTAGATGACAACTTTCATGCTAAAAGCCATCAACAGTTACAGTTTCAACCTAAGAATAATATCTGCCATTAATTATGCAAAATAAATACTATTTAAATCCCAAGTGGTATAACACCACCACTGTTTCTCTAAAAAAAATGTTCATACCCCAAAGGAAATTTTTTTGTAATATCTTTATTTGAACACATTAATCTACCAAACCAATGCACACTTCTTGACTGTACTCCTCTGCATGGACACTGTGGGAAGATTAAAAACACGTGTCGCAATTTGATGGCCAGGCAATCTGCTCTCCTAACTTCCAGCAGAAAAGCTTTTAGTTACATAACTGTACAGCTCTACCAATTATCGCCCGCCCCCATTTGCTCCAACTGCAAAAACCTGAAATTGAACAAGACTGAAAGATTTTAAAATGGATTTAACTTTTTTACTTTCACTTAAAGCACAAAGAAACTAAACTTTTTTTTTTTTTTTTAGCATGCCTACATATGTGAACAGGTAAATACAGTGAGCCCATTACAGAGAAACCAGAAAGGTTAGAAAGTTTTCTGCAAGCAGCTGCATGTCCCTGAATTTGTCACAAATCTGAAAACCAGTGAGAAAATCAATGAACAGGACAGAAATAAAAAGTGCAAAGGTCTGCAATCCTACAACTTGCAAAAGTCTGAATTGATCTTGAAAATGGATACTCGATGGATATTCTAGGCACTTTGCACACTTTACTTATACTTTGCAATAGATGCCAAAATGCATCCAGGAAAAACAAAACAAAACAAAACTCCCCAAAGATGGAAAGCTGAAAAGCCCAGCACTCAAAACTAACCTTGCCAATTAGAGTAGTTCCAAAAGAGAAGCTTAAAATCAGCAGGTAAAAGCAGAGGGAGGAAGATGCTCAAATTAAGAGTTAGCATTGAGGTTTAATTTATTATGATCAGATCCTAGAGTTCCTACTGGAAAACTATGATGTTACATGCAGTAAATCCAATTAGTATTTTGCCTGGAATAGGCTGGAAGAGTTTACAGACTTTACACTTGCCCAGTTTGCATGTGTAGGCTTGAAATGTCCTTGCAATGTAAAACCCATGTACTCACATCCTCATGAATAGCCTGATTTACAAATGAATTAAAGGGGCAATTTTGCATGCATTCAGCACTATGCTCCATTTATAGTTTGAAAACAACTGCAACTGCTTCTAAAGCTATAGTTCTGCCACCTTTCTTTTCCAGCTCTAAATTCCTATGAATCTCAAATCTGGAACATTTCCCAGGCAGCTGAATCAATGCTTTATCTTTCATTAGGTGGGGGCAAAAGAGATCCAGCATTGTATTTCCATTCATAAAGACAGAAACATCCACCAGCCAATAACTGCCACAGTCTTCAGATCACGTTGTGGCTTCGTATCACTAACAAAGAACTTGCAGCACCATCCCACTGAGAGCCCACAGGAGTGGTTCCACTCCACTCTAAGTCCACTACCTTCCTCCTTCTTCTTACAGAAAAAAAAAAATAAATAAATAAAAGCAGACTAGTTATTATATATTCAGGTTTACTCTTTCATAGGAATTAGCATTGAATCTGTTGTTCCTGTTAATTTTGTCAGACATGTCCCATTTCCTTACACCTGTGCAGGCCCTCTTTTGGTACTGGAACTCTTGCTATCAAACAACACATGCAAATAGGTATGAACATTTTTTCATCAAATAATAACAAAACACAGCACAGTAAAGCAGGAAATCCAATTCTTAAAAAAGATCTCCAGGATCAACGTACTTATGGATTTCAACTATAAGCACATGGAACATAAAGCATGGTTTCTATGTGGGCCGGATTAACATTAAAAGCAGCTGTGTTCATACAAAAAAAAAATAAAATCCAGGAGGAATTTACATATTTTCCAATATCACTGATTTCCCAAAAGTGCCATCAAGTCATGGCCTTTGTACACTCACCAATTTATGATAAAAAAGTAATCTGACAGCATTTTTTTCTCCCCTAAAAAACCAGTGCTGCTTCATTTACCCAGTGCTTTTCAACTTGCTTTGTATTCTAAAATAGACAGCTGGGCAACAACAAAACTGTTTCCACTTGCTTACTATTTCCAGGGATCAGTTCAGGCACCAAGTTTGTTGCTTAAGAATTTGTCTCTCTGAGCCTGTCAATATCCTGCCTAAACTCTCAGGGTAGCAAGCTCCAGAACGGCACAACACACTAGAAATGTTTCAAATGTCAAGAAATTTTTAAGTTACTTAAAACTAATGTCCTGATCTCCAACAAATTAATTGTTGGTACAGTCAGAAAGTTTGAGAAACATTAGTTGTTTGTGGACTCCTTAGAAATTTATCTCTGTTGAAGAAGTTTTCAAGGAAGACATGGGCCCCTTCACAAAATTCAAGTTCACAGGACTGCCCTTTCAATTTCTGAGAAATGAGGTTTCTGAGCAGCTTTTGCTATGTGTTATGATGAGTACTTTGATTCACTACCCAACCTTAACCTACAGCAGCAGAATTTTCCCAATGTAACTGTCTATAATTTTATTATTATTATTTTATTATAAAAACAGAAATTAGACATGGGGGAGGCACAGGAGAAATATTTTTGTCATCCTAACACAAATTAAATTATGTTTCTGGTGGCTTCACTGTGAGGATTTCTCTTTGATTTATGTCAAAGGAACAAGCAATACTGAAACAGGAACCACTGACTTCAAGTGGTACTAGCAGTGAAGGAAATTCAAAGCTGAGCAGTGAGTTTGCCAGTTTATTTATAGATGACAAAGTGGTATAACAGTGATTTAGAGTGCAATGTCTATTGGCACAAATTAAAATCTGTGAATGCTCTTCACATACCTTCCTTCAGATAACTAAATGCTCTTCACTACGTACAAACTCAGTTCAAAGATTGTTATGTACGGTTTCCCACTCCTAACGGATATTAAGAACAAAATTTATATTCATAGTACATTAAACACTGTCAATTCAAAAATTTTCTATCTGCAACAGTTTAGATATGCTGCACTTACTTTCTCATTTATCAGGTATATACTTAATTGGTGTAACATTATAGTCTGATAGTAAAATACAATTACTGTTTCAAGTGAATTTTCATTCCATGTATCGCAAGATTATATTCCTGTCTTCAAATGCCATCAGGTATTAGGAGCAGATATGTAACACTCCATCACCAGCTTCAGAAGGAACATTTGCAAATGGATACATGCATGACAATTAACAATAATCAAGCAAAGACATCTTCTAAACCACTGTATAGGGAACAATATCCATCACTTGACAACTTGTTCTCTACATTCACTGAACTAGGGATGTTTTTGCACTGAGTTCCAAGAGATTGTGCTAAAGCAAAGCAGCACACAATAAAAAAAAACCTAAGGGAAAAAATCACCCTATTAAGTTACACTGCAGAATGCAGACTGCAAATCCCAAAGGAGGTTGATTTGTACAACATTTCGGAAGCATTTAGCTGCTTACCATTCCATTAGTGAGCGCTTGCTTCCAAGAGCTTTCTGCTTTTCAAAGACACCTGGTAGTTACAAAGCCTTACTGACAAAGAAACGATTGCACCATGTAAACCTGCACGTGTCAGAACAGACTTGTGGCTGGTTCTTTGCACGGATCTAGAGAATAGCATGGCAAAGAGGCTGCACATCCAGTGAGAACTATGTCCTAACCATTTCTCCAGGCAAGTAGTCTGAGGCAATGAAAAGTTACCAAACAGTAACTGAAGAAGCCAAGAGAGGAAGGAGCACTTACAGTGGATACACAAAGGCAAAGCAAAATCAGACCAACTTTTGAAACTGAGTCATCAAAGACTGGGCTTCCTCAGAAAATGCATAAATACAAGGGAAAACAACTACAAGAGCTATATGCATGAAATACTCATGTGCTTCAAGAAAAAACTACTGTATTGTTTCCAAAGGGTTCAACTATTAACCAGAAGGATCTGATTTTCCTAAAAATTTAATAACAAAGTCACATGTAAGGGTCACATGTATTCGATTACACAACCCTACAGCTTGAATGAGCTTTGTATGCAAGTGTGTATCTGAGGAACACTATATATTGCCAAAGCGATATGAAATGTTCAGAATGCCACAGTTCTATTCCTTTTTTTTTTTTTAATTACTAAAGAAAGTACAATTTTCTTCCTTATTTTCTAGAGAACAGGAGGGAAGAAGTAAAAAATAAAAGAAGAAACTCCAGAAATTTTTATTTGCATCTCCTCAGTAAAGGGAAGCTCAAGGCACAATGTTTGTGGTTAAGTTTCATACATTGTTTCATTGCCACGCAGTTTTGTTCCTGTTTGTGAGATGTTAAAAGAACTTGCACACTTTATTACTTAAATTAAGGTCAGAATCATGCAGAGAAGCTCACCAGGTAATTTGTCGTAAGAAAACAACTATGCGACTTAACAAAAGGGGCTTTAATATAAATGTTTGTAGTTCTAAGTCTATTAACAACACAGCTCTATTTCCAAAAGAAGCATGATCTCATTCATATTCATATCTGGTTATCTAACATGATTATAATAGGCTTTCATCTATCTTTTCCCTTCAATCACCGCACGCAAATTGATGAGTTTATACTACCAGAGTGAACTGGCATTAACAAAAAACTGCAATTACCTACTTTTATAAAGAGGCCTGGTTCACCAAAGATAAAACCAGAAACCATTAAACATACAGGTACAGCAAAGGAAACCACAAACGGAGCACCAAGGCCACATTTGCCAATGTTTGACAGACAACTTTCCTTCTTTGCATAGAGGAAAAAAAAGGCAAAGAGCATCTTGGGAAAAGCTGTTTTCTGTGCAACACATGAGGACATTATACTGTGTTCTGCTCTGCCAACACTTGCAACTCTAGTGTCTATAAAGATCACCCACACTCACTCCTCCTAATAGGAGTTAGTTTTCTCCCACCATCCCCTGAAGGTTAGAACAAATTAACAACACTTGATTTGAAGAGGCAGAGTGAAAAAGAGTAGAGAAGGGAAAACATAGCATTAGAAAAGACCTTCAGGACAACAGTCATTAATATTCTCTGGTGAAGGAGGAAGCAAAATAACGCCAAACACTAACCCATGCAGCAGAAGCCCTTCAAAATGTTAAGCCTAGAAAAATATCTTCAGCACAAAGATTTTAAAAATAGCTCTACAACATTACTTTCTGAGATACAATATTATTTGCAGTGTCTCAAAACAAAATACAAACCAGGTACATAAGCCTAGCCAGCAGAGGAGCGTCTTTGTGTATATAGGAAATACCAGAAACAAGTCTCAGGAAACAGGCTCTACCAAGTGCTGTAAAACCTACACTGGCAGAGAAAAATTCTTTCTCTCCATGCCCCTACCCTGATGAATTTTGCAGAAGAGTAAGTGGGTATCACAGCAGTGAGGTGCCAAATGAAAATTTTCAATTCCAGGTCAAAGCCACATAATAGAGTGGTAGTGGATAGGAGATGTCGATCTAGTGAATATTTTACAGATCCTTTTTTCCCCAGGATCAACAGAAGCAGGTGCTTTCATCACATATACCAGAAGGTGCTGAATTAGGTTACAGAGGCAGAAACAAAACGTGACAAGACTAAAACACTATTCATTCCTATACCCATCAAAGAAACAACTGCCTCTTCCCCTGCCACCTCCAAGGTCAGCACTGCCCCTGAGCATCCTCCTTAGCAAATGTAAAAGCAAGCACACTGTCATTACCTCCTGTTAATGCACCCTTAGCATCAGGGAGCAGTGCATATTCCACAAACAACCCCATCAGAAGGATTACTTGTGAGGAAAGTGCTTCATTGGTGTTTGGGTCAGGATTTCCAGCTCATATCCTGAGATCAAGGTTATTTATAGCAACAGGAAAATTCTCTTATCCTCAGTTTTACAGATGTAAAAAACAAAGGCTCAAGGCATTTTAACAGTTTTTAAGGTCACGGGTTCAGTCAGTAGGAAGGCAGGGATAGCCTGAGAGGGAACAATGCATCCTTATGTTGCTGCATCCAATTCAATACACCAGAAGCAGACAGCCCTTTCAAGGAGGAGATCCTGCAGAAGAAGCAGGCACAGCCCGGCTTTAAACACAATGCTCCAAATGAAATTTAGGGAATGTCAAACAAGGTAAAATGAGAAAAGGGCTTTTGAAGAGGGGAAGCTCAAATAACAGGATAATTTTTTTTTTGCTGATGATTTAATTCAACTCTTAGGAACAGGTTTCTCTACCATCAGTATTTCTTTCAGCAGCACAAATCCCAGCCCCAGTGAAGTTAAAACACAGGCACTAGTATTACATGGATCCAGTGACAGTTACATAAAAAAGCCCAAAGAAAGCCTCAGTTATTTACAGGGGCTTGATAGATAGTATCCTTGTTTGCTCTTCTTACTGCAGAATTTTAGAGCAGTATTACCATCACAGACTGTAATCCAATTACCTTCCAAGCACCCAACAATTGACAAGATTTTACAGGCAGCAGGACTAGCATGTCAAGCTTCGGTGTACGAATGCTAGTATCTAAAAACCCAACCACAAAAACGCCAATTTTCACCTGGGGATAACATCAGCTGTCACAGTTTCCTCATTCTGTGCCATCGCAGCCCTACTTTATGCTTCATCCCACCCTCACTCAGTGTTTTATTAAGAATCAGAAAACAACACTATTACAAAGAGCATCCTCCTTCAGTGCAACAATTTGTCTTATCAAAGGAAAACAAACATTTGCTCACCAGACACAAATGCATTTGCTTGTTACCTTTGGATCTGCAGCACTCTGTATTTCCCAGAAGCAGAAGGCAAAATAAAAATAATATGGCTCAAATTCCCATGTTCTTAATTAGCAACCATCAGTACCAGGATACTTGTATGCACCCTGAGTTGGAAGAGCCAGCACAATTAGCTTAAAGAAATTCAGTGAAGTGCAGCATTTGGGCTCTATTCAGAATCATGAGTGAAGAGAACCAGCAGTGAAGACCTACTGAGCTAACCTCAGTTTTTGCACCCATCTTAGTGGACTTAAGCTATTACTTTAATCCAGTCTTTCTGTACTATGGGTGTTCATGTGATAGTATATGGATATAAACGAAAGCAAGCAATGTGCAAGTTTCACCAATTCTAGTTTAATACACAGGAGACGACTTTTTGAAATTACAGAATCTAAGTTCCATAACCAAAGTCTTATGGAAATCTAATTCTGGTGAAAAATGGTTAACCTCTGAGGAAAGTACTTTCAAGAGAAAATTCTCCAAAGTAATTTTTTGTCCTGGTAAAAGCTCAAATGATAATTAGTTAGGAGAGCCAGTGCAAGGAGGAGATGACCACATTGATTTCCTCTTGATGAAAACATAAACCTAAATATGATCTTGAGTAGATGGTTAAATCTGTATGTTGATCCTAAATCAACATGAATTGTAGAATGGTTGGGGTTAAAAGGCACCTTAAAGAATACCTAGTTCTAGAAACAAACTGCTATCACTTAATGAGGAATATCAAAATAAACACAAAGAAGTCATGCTGATGAACTGAATAGCCTTAATTATGTTTCTCTGTATAACCTTGTTATTAGGCACATAACGAGTGCAAGGAATTTAGAAAAGACTCCGGGTAGCACTAGGGGTGGCAGCCAGGCAGATTTGGGCTAGCTCTTGCACTATGCTCCTCAAGCAAGCTAACCAGCCTCTCACACTGTATTAAGAATTGTTCTCCTAATGTCTGGTTGAAGTGGGAAAAAAACCAAAAAGTCAGAGGAGGGGAGGGACAGGGAAGAAGTATTATTTTGGCAGACAGCCACCAACCACATCACATGTATTAAGTTGTTCTGGGAGGTAAGAGAGTATTGCTATTCAGAAACAGAGGTAAGAAGAAAAGGCCACCAACTTGCAAAGAGAGTATCAGGTTAAAAAAGAGGAAGAAAAATTCTATTACACTGAATTGGCACTTATGGCACTCTTCTAATCTGTAGTCTACTAGTAATCTCAAATAAGACATCCTTTCAGGCTTCAAATACACAGTTAGTATACATATTTTTAATGTGCTGCCTATCAGTCAAACACGATTTCATTGGCATTTGGTATGTGAACTAAGTGCATATGTATTCGGTATCTCCACCCAAGGATCTCCACACCTTTCACTTTGCACTTGCAGGATGAAGGGCTCTGCTGCTTGAATTAGCCCCAGCCAAACAGATAATAAAAATTATATGTAACACAATTCCATCAGAGCTCACAGCAAAAAAATCCTTGAATGGGGCAATAAGAGGATGAGCATTTCCCTGTTTCCATTCCATGAAAGCTGGGCGATGATTTTTTTTTTTTAAGACAACACCAGGTTCATGCAGGGATTGAAGAAGTTAAGCCTTTATTTCAGAAGAACTTTCCCCTTTAACTCTCTTGCTCCTTAGAATGACTCACTTTTCAGAAAGAACATTGTCTGCTTTTGGCTAAGATCAAATACATTATCAGTTTAAATCACTACAGAACATGTTCTTTCCAACTAAAATATACTACAATACTAATCCCCAAACCAGTCATAGAATAGTTTACTTTTGTCCTGGGAAAAAAAAAAATAAATCCTTGTCATAATATTAAAAAAAATTGCATTTATCTTTCTCATCTCTCTTTAGCATGCACTTTCTGCAGCTTCAAATTCAGCTCACAACTGTAGAAAATAAGGACCAAGAAAACATTCATGGTGAAAAATTATTTGACAAAAGCAGTCAGTTGGAAATGTTCACAGAATATATTTTTTTACTTGAAATTCTGCATCTAGAGTGTTATTAATCTGTGCGGTGTTTGTGACTCCTCATAACCACTAAATTTCAGAGAGAAATGCCACTTTTCACCACCTCTTACAGGCTGCAAGGTTCCATCCCATGTGGGCTGGTGACAAGCTGACCTCTGCAGTATGCAGGGTCTGTTCAACAAAGCAGTCAAGCAAAAACCCAAGGAAGTGCTCAAAACCACAGACCCTTATCAAGGCAACTCCAGGAGTCTCTCTGATCAGAATCCTTCACTAGAACAATGAAATCATCAACCGAAACAGTGAAACATCATGGGAAGCTGAACATTCACTGAAAGAAAACAAAAGTTAGTATTACCAAAAAAAGAAACCCCAAAACCCAAACACCAAATGAAGAGAGTCAACCTCCCCACACATTCAAGGCAAATGCAGTAAACCCAACAATGTCACATATTTTCTTGCAATGAAATTGATGTCACTGGTGAGGAAAACAGCCAATACATAAGACTCCGCTATGTTTTTGAGCAATCATGTCTGTATCTACCCTGGATTTATAAGCCTGTATGGGTCGATTGATACTTACAGATGCTTAAATTCTACCCTGTTGCTTACTACCATCCACATGTTTTCAGACACAAAGCTTGGACTCCAGCATCTTGCAAGAAATTGTAACTCCAGCTCAAGACACCTTCACCACAAGGAGGAGTGGGTCCACTCAGATTTCCTATTCTTTCGTTTCTTTATTAATGTTTAACTCCCTTTGCTTTCTATAATGAGTAGCTTAACTGTCTCTTTTACAGTAGAAAAATAGTGAACCTGGTATCTTCTACACTGATGTCATTTATATTATTTATTATGCATATTTCTAGCTATTCTGTTCCTTGCTTGCAAATAGGCAAGAGGTTTTATTCGCAAGAACATGCTGCGTTGATGTAACAGAACAAAATCTTTTGCCCTCTTTATACATTCCTTTATGAAGCACAGATATCTGCTGCTGTTTCTCCCTTGTAATGGTCTGTACAACTGATCGGTCAAATGTGGCTCTCAACAGTCCAGCAACTGGAGGAAAACAGTTCTCTTGTGGATTTGTTACTGTCAAGTGAAAAACATGTACTAAGAAAAAAAACATCCTATTTGCACTTCATGGATTCTGCAGGCTACTTGCTTCTCTTCTGGACTGCAATAACCTGGTTATTTGAAGTGACCTGAAGGCAGAAACCTTTCAGGCCCATAAAAATAATAAAATTGTAATGTATTCATATGTTTGTCAGAGCTTGCCTGTGCTTCACTGCAACTGTAGAAATTGCTTGGCAATCTCTTTCTTAGCCTCTCGTATGTGGCTAAGTAATTTTAAAAAAACCCTCTTGGATCATAAACGTGTATTTATTGCATCCAAAAAGTTTCATGTACACCAGAAGTTTTATAACCTATATTTTCATTGAAAACTGCACATAGCATTCTTGTGTAACTGTATTTCAAACTGAAATATTTACTACTGAACTTGGTAGAGAAAATTCAATAAAGACCTTCAACAGTCTGTCTACTACAAATAGACTGCTAGAAAGCTGAAAAGCATGTGACCAAAAGAAAAAAAAAAAAAAAGCAGCAAAAGCAACAGAAGCTTCTTATTAAAAAAGGAAGACATATCATTGTGACGAAAAATATGAGTCACTGCAGATAGGACCTTATCTTCAGAAAACATACAAGTAAGGCAATCAAGTTTCAGAAGATCATCACCCACAAAACAAAATAATTGTGTGTGTGTGTCCTTTTGGTGACCAAGCAAAGCAGGGATATCTATGCATCACAGGAAGTACAGCTGATGAATGTGCTATAAATTAACGCAAGTGGAAAAGAACAGGCTTTCAACCCATTTTTCTCCTTTTTCATGTTATCTCGGAAAACAGACAATTCTAAAATTTTTTTAAAAGTTTCAAAAAAACCCAACAACTAATTCTCTTAACTCAAAAGAATGCATGTAAGCTAGGAAATACTTAAGGTTTTCCACCGAAGGACAGACATATAAATGTTAGCATTTGTTTAAGAATTATAAAACTCTAAAGGACTATTTTAAGAATTAAATACATGAAAAAAGTCATCTCTGTTAATTTCAAATACCTTTTCAGCTTTGATGAAAGACTCACTGAAACTGCACCACATAGAAAAGACCTAAAATTCTGGAAATGTTTTGACAATTTCTCTTAGAGGATCGAGGATTAGAAACTCACCATGGCTAACATTACTGTCATCTCTTCTACTGAGGATTGACCAAGTACACAGCTACAGGCGATCCCAGGATCTGGGTAAGGTCTCCTCCAATTTTGGAAGTGTCTGAGCTGTCCCTTCCAAGCTGAGCAAGGAACAGTTTCCAGTCCTGAGCTTCAGCAGGAAAGGAGTTAGGACTTTCTTTGAGCTTCTCTCATTGATCTACTCTTACAAAGAGCAGCAATAAGTGAATTGAAAGAACAAAGCCACATCAGACTTCTGCAGTCTCACAAGGCTTCTGCACCAGGCACAAATCTTGCAAGTCCAGAAAGCAGTCCTCTCCTTTTTTTCCTTTTAAAATTGTCACAAAGTTCTACTATAGATATTCATATCTCTGCTAAAAAACCCAAACCAACAACAAAAAAAAGCCACATAAAAAAACCCAACAACAAAACCACAAAAATCTATGCTATTTAAACTGTACATTCTTAGCAAGCTATCAGTAGTAGCATGGATAACAATAAGGATCTGATGTGATTTGCATTGGAGCAATGATTCTTATATTCCCTGTATTCCTTGTCTCAGAATTGTTTCTGGCAGGTTTATTGTATATAACGGAATACAAACAGCTATCTTATATAAAACTAACTGAACTTAGGAAGATAATTTTTCCAATTTAAATAAATTTGTGGGCAGTTTATACCCAAGAACCTTATTAGCACTCTAGCAGTCCTTTCACAATAAAATTTATATCCACTTACAAACCGAGTCACATAGATCTCATTTACAGGCTATTGTCTCATTTCAGAAAAAAAACACCTCCAGAAATGCTTGCAAAAGAAAACAAAATACCTAAATGAACACTTAGTCCTTGTTTTCTTTGTGGGTTTGGTACTCAAAGTTAGTAAATACCATTGTCTTTCTTGCTTTTCTTTAATTATACTGTCCTTTCAGGCACAGAAGATGTTGCTGTGAAATGCCAAAAGACTCACACCCCCGAAGAGACAAGGTAGAGTCATTAAGAACTGGACTAACCCTGTCATCTTTCTGTAGATTATTCATAATAATGATTCGTGGGATTATTTCACACCTGACTAGCCAAATCACTTTTCTATATTGAGTTCTGTCTCTAACAGAGGTTTTATTTGCCGCCTACAAGAACAGTATTCTGTGAAGTGCCTTTTTAAGTAAAAGGGCAAAGAACCATTATTTAAGATAATTTTTCAGTGGACTGCAGCACTGTTGTGCTTTTCAAGGCAGCCCTTGAACATGGATGCTCTAATGATCTAAGCTCATTAACTAGAAAGATATAAATCATCATTACAGCAGGAAACAGACTGCAACATTTAAAACTCAATTAGTGATAATGCAAGCAAGTAGGCTGCAAAACTTGGCTTTTCTGTCAAATCAAAAATTTAGTAGAAAAACCAGCACCTACCTCTTTTGCTACTTTAGTGCTGGGCAATCAGGAAATGTTTCTCTGTTGTAAATGGCAACAGTAAAAGAGTTGATTGGGTAACTTAAAAGGCCATTTCTATTCCTTGTACCTTCACTTTAGTTTTTATAATTCTTATCTACAGTACTCCAATATTCATTATTGACTGATGCAGTTTTTGAGCTGCTAATCAGCATGAGGTCATTTTGTAGCATTTGCAGAAACAGAAAGCTATTTAATATTAAGCGTGTCTTGGTTTTTAAAACACATTAATGCACTAAATTTCTAGAAACTGAAAATTCACATTTTGCAATTGCTGATGGATACATTCCTCAAACCAGAGAAATAGTGTGTCAAGAGAAGAGGAAAGCACAAGGTGTAAGAGGAGCAATTTCTAAGCTGCAAGCGGTCACTTTACCTGCTCCTCAAACTCCCTTCACAAGCAAAGTGATCATTCTACAAAAAGAATGGTAATTTTCTGCATTCAGGAAGAAACAAAAAATTGTTCTGAATATACGCTTTACAACTGTGATTCCCTACTGTAGTTTTGCTCTTCCCCTTGTGCTTCATTTCACCCTATTTTTCAATATGTGAGGACCAAGACAGCAGAGCTATAGCAGAAGAGAAGGAAGGGAGCACAGTTTTTTAGGCCCCTGCTTGTCTTGACACTTGGACTGAATCAAAACACAGATTCCTAGTTTCAATGCTGGAACAGGTTCATACTTAACTGAAAGGCCAAGAACAAATTAAGTACAAGATGCAAAAAAAAAAAAAANAAAAAAAAAAAAAAAAAAAAAAAAAAAAAAAAAAAAAAAAAAAAAGAGACAATCGCTGTCATCTTATAATCTACCATCACACTTTATTTTTTAAATTATGTAAGCCAGATAAAAACTAGTGTATATTCACAGTCAGAATCAAGTTTCATGTGTAGGTCAAGATATTTTTTATAGAAAATGGGTCCTCTGTAATCATCAGTCTAATGCTAACCATATACATGAGTCATATACAGATTCTGCATTCCAGACAAAAATTCTTCCTCATCACTACTTTATTATTAGAGAGATACTTATTTCAACAGAAAACAAACAAAAAGAGAAGTATGTTGCTGTTTCCACTGAAAACCATCAAGAAGAAAAGGTGAAAAATAACAGCTTCACACATACCAAAAATGCATATGAGGCTGCAAAACAGCATTGACGCTTAATACTCTCTCTACCCCTTTAAACTCTGCTGAAGTCCTATAATTTTCATACTTTATCTATCAAAGCTGCATCAGCTCAGACTCTGATTTGGTATGCATCAAGCATCTGTGTAGGAGTCAGCATCAAGGCCTCCTCATCATGAAGGCAGCGGCCCCTCTGGCACTGGACTTACACTGCAGCATCGCAGGTGACACATTCACGGTGACACTGCAATGACTCGTGTGCAGCCAGCTCATCCTGCCTTGTGCTGCTGGACTGTGCAAGGACCCAAATGAACGGCCAGTAGACTCAGGAACTGCTGAAAAACATCCAATGGCCTACAGCAGGTGATATTCCTTTCCAGGACTATCCACATCTCCTTTATTTTTTTGTTTAAAAATATAAAAATACTTCTTTAGAAAGGCTTTGTGCTGTTAGTTAACCAGGGCATAGTACTCACAATGCAAAACAGCTGTCAAATGTTAGTTGGCTACTCAATGATAAAGTAAGGCAGGACCTGCTAGCTGCACTTCAAATTCATTTCTAAAATTTGGGAATGGGAGTGTCAGTAAAATGCACAGGTAGCACCATGCTACATTGAGGAGCCCCATTCACACTAGTCACTCAATTGAGCAGGTTTACAGCCTACAATACAATGCAATACACTCAGCCCTCACTTCAGAAACTCATTCCAATTCTTTCTCCTCTCAATTCAGCTTTATTTGGTTTTTCCATTCAAACTTAATTCTGCTTCTCTGCACCTCTGGGGGAAGCAGTTCCTGCTGTATCAGTTTTAGAGAGGGCATGCCTGATGTTAGTACTACATGGGAATGCATCAGATAGACACATTATTTGAAAAGGATTTACAGCATTCCCAGTTGAAAATAAACAATGTAAACCAGAAATCACTGAATCTAAACAAAACCTGTTTGCAAGATGCCTTGGCATGAACAAGAATTAAGGAAAACATTCAGAGTACCTATTTTTACAACTAATTACCAACAAGTGTCATTAGATCATTTACCTTCACCTCAGCTGTTCATCTCAAGGATTTACCTTTGGCAGGGTGACAGCAAAAGGAAGAGAAAAAAAATCCACCAACTCCAAGCCTAGAGTCACTTAAGTCAACTTTTGCTCAGAAAGCTGAAGTTCACAGCTCAAAATATAATCTACTGTGTAGCACAATAACTTCAGAACAGCATTATTATTTAACTTAGAATTGTAACAATTACACTAGGTGTAACTAAAACCCCCAGAGGCACCTGAGACACTGGAAGAAACGTAATTTTACAGATTTGAAATAAAGGAAATGAAAGACCCTTATGGTAAAACTTTACTTTCATAAAGTAAAGATTTATTATCATCAGTGGCATAATCCACACAGGATTAAGTACTAAGCAAGATGAGCTGTCACAAACTGAAGACAGACCAAGAGACTGTTCAACTAAACGGGGAGTTCACAGAAGGTACCATACTCATCCTGCTCAAATCTCCTTTGTCCTGTCAGTGCCTTTCAGATGCTCTAATCCATGGATGGATCCAAGCCCTATTAGAGGTTAACAGCAGCTGGCCTGCAGGAATAGGGAACCTCCCCCCAAAAAAGGGTAAATTAGTCCACCTGAAGCTCCAGACTCCACATTCAAACCAGTGCAGGCATCCATGCTAACCTGTTCAGCCAATGACTCCTTGTTTCTCTACAGCAGATCACTGCAACTGCAGGTAGGCAGAAAAGGTTTCCAGGTGGGAGCTTTCACTCGCAGGTGAGAAGTGCACACTGAAGGAGGCACCTACCTCAAGTGTGTGGCGGTGGGGATATTTTGGTTTTACCTGCCTGTACTTTCACTATTAGATAACAAGCACGAGTTTAAGCACACGGTCCAGAGCAGACCGCCAGCAAACTGACAAGCAGCAAACAAGTACATAAACAATGACTGGGGAGGAATCATTCCCCCCAGCCTTATGAAATACAATCCCAGTAACACCAGCTTTGTGGAAACCTGGACAGTGTTACTGAATAGTATTGTTGCCCTGTGCAGCTCAGGTTGCTTCCCACAAAACATCTCGTATCACACACGCCAGCCATTAGCATTTCTATTAAAAGGGTTTTGAAACCAAATCGTGGCGTTAACAAGCATGAAACATCAACCACAAAATACATCTAAAAAGCTTTTGGTTTCCCAGGAGGGTTTTGGCTTTTTTTCCTTGCTATTTTCCTTAACAGCAAATCAAATAATAATAACAAATGGTTCTGATAATTAAATGCCTCCACATGTTACTGGAGGCGTTCATTTCATTGCACTTACGTAGAAGTACAATAACTGTATGGTATGCTGCAGCAGAGTTTATTCTTCAAGAGTACTCCTCATGTACTTCCTCAGGAAAGAAAATTATTAACTCACCAGATGCAACATCTGACATTTCTCCATCATCAGGATCAAGCCAAAACACAATGTAACACTAATTATTACATACTAACCTAAACTCCTACATTAAAGAAAAAAACCAAGAGCTAAAAATAAAAAGACCTATTCCTCATCTGATGATATTTCCTAACTATATATCCCTAGAAGTGTAAAGGAATTTCAGCAGTATCTTGTTGACTTCTAAGACTTAACAGACATCTTCATGTAACAAAAAACTTCTGCTTGGACTCATAAAGAGGACTTGGTAGGCTATGCTGGCTTTGCAAAACAAAAGCTAGAAGATTGAAAAAAAGGTCACAAAAGACAGCATGTTTCCTAATGACTCCTAACAGAGGACTAGGCAGGCTGCTGTGAACGACAAAAAAAAATTTAAGTACCAAAGAAAACATTTCTTCTTCCATAATACTAGTGTAAAGAAAGTGCTTGTGACTATTATGATACACTGAGAGTCGTAAGAGGAGAAAATAACTTGCAAGACAGAGCCTAGAAATGTGCAATGACTTTGAAAACCTTATAAAACTAATAAAAATGCTTCCAAAACATCAGTACCCATCTTCTTACTACTCTTAATTACTCATAATCACTGTTAATTAAAAGTAAGCAATCTTATACTGGAATTTGTCCTCTATTTTCCCCTTACTGAACTCACTTATCAAATTATATACTGGAATTGCCATTTACTTCATAAATACTACTTTATGGGTTGTAGAAAACTGACTGCCTTTTCACCTTTGACAACTTTGCATCCTTCTGACTCATGACAGACTCATGGTGATACAATAAAACAAGAGCACAGTTCACTTGCAGAAATGAATCGGTATCTCCTTTAAATAAGCTCCTTGCAATTCATTCTCCCAAGA
Organism: Pardalotus punctatus; assembly: GCA_013400915.1. Lineage (NCBI taxonomy): Eukaryota > Metazoa > Chordata > Aves > Passeriformes > Pardalotidae > Pardalotus > Pardalotus punctatus. The sequence goes on from VZTX01000588.1 coordinate 212,793, forward strand.
TGTTCATAGCAAGGTTTATAACCCCAGCGGGAGGCTGTGTTAATAGCACTGCTCTTCCCCCACAGGAACAGCAGCTGTAAGAGCATGTGCACTAGCATACTCAAAACATGCAATTATTAGTTTGAATAAGATGCCAAAGTGTTAAAATACCTTAATGGGGGAAAAAAAAAATCATTTCACTTGGATGCTGAATGAGCCACAGTGAAGACATCTTGTTTTCTTTTTTTTAAACTCCCAAATTGATAGCATCCTCTTCTGGCACAAATTGTTGCTATTAGTCACAAAAGCTTTTTTAAAATTTATTTATTAAGTCAAGTTTCTCCAGCCAAGAAATGACAGGCATGTAACCTCATCAGCATGGGGAACAGATGGACATTCCCAACAGGGTCTCCTATGTCCCCCCAGCCCTGCCTCCTCTTCCCAGCATGCTCAATACTCTTAAGTGATGGGATAGTTTGGCTGCCAGCACCGCTACCCATGTGCTCAATTTGCAGAGTGCCCACTTCAGTTATCTGGCCCACTCAGTCATGTTGCAGGAGCCAAATAATGGTGACTTATATGATGTTCAGGCTGCTCTCATTTTCTGCTGACAAAGCACTACTATTCCCTCACTGGATATGTACTGCCAACAGACACAAGTAAATAAAAACAATGCAACTGACCTAGTCTTTTAATATACCTCCAATGGCTTAAACGACAGTTTCCCTTACAATCAAAGTTCAACCCCCTAAGTAGGCCACGCGTTTTGAAAAGGAAATCCTGTTAAATTAAACTGATAACTCTTGGACTCTTCTTAATTCTGCTCCATCTCCAGTGAAACCCTGTAAATCAGGCAGAAGCACCAACTCCCACCAGCACCTACAACTGGAAAACCTCACAAGAACAGACTTATGCTTCTAAATTCTCAAGATACTGAGTCAAATTTACTATGCTTTCAAGATTTGTTGCTATTCTTCAACAGACCCTTTTCTCACCATATTCTAATGCCATTTCAGACATCATTTAAAGAGGCTTTTGAATTTATTTTTCAGAATCTGCATACAGTTCCACTTTTATTCTGCAACATGAAATCTCAAAATAAACAACCAAAAATCCTGGCTCGTGTTAATTTAAAAAAAAATAAACCGTGTGGCTACTTCTCTAACATTGCTTTCTGAAGCCCTCAGAGGTCTAACTAAAGACTAAATACCTTCCAGTGATATCGTACTATGGGAAGGTATCATGCGTGCACTGAGAACAGTTCAGTCAATGATCTGTGCCTCTCATCACAGACGGGGAACTTTTCTTCTAATTCCAAGCTGACTTTTTATCTTTATTAATAGGTGACCATCTATTTTTATACCACCACTGGCTATTAAAGAAAATAAGCCATCTTCCCTCTGGCTTTTTCCCCTCAACCTTTTGTTTTCAGTATGCACTGTTTTACTGCTTCTTCATCCTTGGAGCATTTTGTCTGTACTTGCTTGTGTTTCATTTCAGCTTGAATACAATCAGAAATATGTTCATTATTCCAGACAAATTTAACCAGAGCTTCTAACCACACGTGGATGAAAATCAGCTCAACACTTGCCTGTGTTTATTAGAAATGTCTTCTCAGACACGACACAATTTATCTTTTTCACATTTACAGCCATTCTGCCATTAACTGTGAAAGCCAGGACTTTCTCCTCCACAGACAAGATGACGAGCAGGATGGTAACAACAGAAACAGTCAGCTTCGTGAACAAAAGTAAGGACTTCATCCCATTTTTACAGCTGTACCCTTTAATACGTTCCAGTTCTTCCCTCATTTCCAGTCCTCTCTTTGACAGTGCCTCCCACAGAGTGTCCTCTGCAGAATTTATTAGCACATGCCCACTCTCTTATGCCAAGATAATTAATGAAAATATTATATACAATTTGCCTCCTGATGAACCTCGAAGCCTTCTGTAAAGTGGCACTTCCTTCAACAGGGCTCAGGGCACCTCATTTTAGCATTGCAAGGTTGGCAGGGTTTTGGTGAGAGTCACAAGCCTGGTGACCTCAGTGATGACTCAATTTCCTAGATGCCCAGTGTACACCGAAGCTCTCATGCAGCCAGTCAGGCCCAGAACAGACTGACTGCAATATTACAAATGGAGTATCTTCACCCTAAATTACGGTATCCTGAGTTACTCTCCTGGAATGAATTGTTATGCCCCGTACTAAGTTCCAGCTTGGAAGGAAGTGACCCAGCAGCTTTTTCTGCTGCTGTTGTGCTTCCTCAGAGCTGTCTCCTGCCTCCAACACCTACACATGCAGACCAGCAGCTGTACTTGCATCTGGAGAGAACAAAGCAGATAATTTTGCAAAAGGTAATCTATCAGCAACTGTATCTGCTCACTTGTCTTGCCTGGCTTCCCTCTTCTTTCTCATCAATGTCTTTGTACCTCCCACTACAAGTTCCAAGGGCAATCATTTCATACTTAGCAGGAATGCTGCAGGCAGCTTTCTAACAGACCACCCTGATGGCCAAACTCATACTTCAACACCTTTTCTCCAGAACTCTGCAATCTGTGATCAGCACTGTCTTCAGCATCCTGTCCTTAATTTGGATGCCAACTGTGTCCAAACAACAACAGAAAAATGAGATCACACAAATGCACTCACTGAAAGCAGACAATACAATCAAGTCATCAGTGCAAAATTGCTGGGTTACCCTGCCCTCAGCACATGCCTAAAAAAGGACATAACATAAGAAAAAGTCTGTAAAGACATAGCATTGCATCAATTCTGAAACTCTAGGTAAGAAACCTGTAGTTCACACAGCTATTCACAAGTCACAGAAGTGGTTCATCTCCTAATGTTACCATGAAAAAACACAGACGCACAGCAAGCTTTAATCAGCGGGGGGCTGGCCGGGTAATCTTCAGAAGTCCTTCCCAACCTCAGCCATTCTATGACAACATGAGAGCAGGATGCCCTAAATATCTTGTCTAAAATTTTGCCTCTCCATCCCCATTTGCTCTAGAAACATAGTACAGCTGTGACATCTCAGACACGTAACAACTGGCAGCCACAAGCCTTCTAATTACTGACCATCAGTCCCTTTGTATTTGGAAACAGCATGGTACTGTCAACACAGCTTTGGCTCAATAAAAAGCTTTACTAGCTGTGGTACTATAGACTGAGTACCATACACAAAGGAAAATGTAATAAAAATAAAAACCAAAGCAAGTCTCAGGAAAACTTTGCCAGCACGTATTAATTCCAGTGGACCACAGCAGCTACAGTGAAGCACAATAAAAGAGCTCCTTTTTTCTTATCTGCCTGCCAGATACCTGCTCCCAGAAAATATTAACAGCTTGCTTTACCTCAAGCATACAAAATAATTAACTGTACCTTGAAGACCAGCAAGGTTTCAAAGGTGCACTGACAGCACCCACTTAACAGCAGGGCAAAGCTCCTACACAAAAGCCTACATCTGGTTGGTTGCAAATGGTTCATCAGCTAATGGCTCATTAGCATAACCAAAGTTCAGCTGGCAAAAGTCCAGATGGACAGCAAAAGCCACATCCTTCTTCTAAATATCCTGCAAGGTGGTTTCCTAACTGCACAATGCTGCAATGTCCTGGGGCAGGCTCTTTCAATATCTGCAGAGAAAAGTCCCTTGTCAGCACCAACGTTTGTAACCCATATGCTCTAGATCATCCGAGGTTTGATGCATACTCTGCTCCTGTCAATCGGCACTTATCACAGAGGAGAGGCTTTGCCCAGGAAGATGACTACAACTCTTGACAGCTTGTTGTCCCTTTTAACCTTTTTTTTTTAATTTGGTGCAACTTCAGACAAAAGACATTGCTGCTTACATTACTACCAAAGCTGCTGGTCAAGTTCAACCATATGAAGTTCAACCAGGGAAAGTGCCAGACTCTGCACGAGGGATGGTGCCCTACCACACAGGTGAAGTCATGGACAAGGGATTCTTCTGCTGGCATTTGAGTAACATGGTCTAATGGAAGATGTCCCTGCCCATGGCAGGGGTGATGGAACTAGATGATCTTTAAGGCCCCTTCTGACCCAAACCATTCTATGACTCTATGATTTCAGTTACTGTTTTCAGTGTGTATCATGCCTGTCTCTCAAAAACCCCTCACCTACATCTATAGCAGGTCATGGGCATCCTGCCATAGCAACACGCTACTGATATTCTGGGGCACCCCTGCAACCTCAACTAGACACCTAGGATCCAAGTTGTACTCCTCAAAAATGTGCTAGCAATGACCAATCAACCATGTGTATGGTTCTCAGATATTTTTCCAAGAACAGCATGTTTAATTTTTTCAGTTTCAAGAGACTAGTCATAAACATTTGGTGTACATATCCTAATGTAATAACACAGTGTGCACTAGTAATTATGATGAGAGTGATGTAAAACAATAATCTGAGAAGAGCAAATTTTTTTTTTCCATCACATTCAGAGATTGCTCAGGTCACTTTGATATATATGCATTTTGTTCAGACAGATCATAGTCCCTTTCTTTGAAATTCCTTGATTCCTCTCAACCTTGTTTGCAAATGCTCAATAACCCTGCAGAAATGTAATGTATCTGGATGCAAGTAAAAATCACCCTCTTCAGTAATGGCCTCTTGAAAAAAAAATTTTGCTTGAAGATGCACACTAAAACTGCAAGACTCAATTACGCACTGTTAGTCATTCCAGTAGCTTCCTACTGTGGTAGGTGTCTGGGGATAAAGAGCTGGAACTAATTTCTCCTTTTAATTCCCTATTTAAGATCTCTATAATCTCCATATACAGTTCTTCGGCCTTCAATTGCTGTACTAGCTATACCAGCCAACCTTCAAAAGTTACTTTACACATCTGTAGATCCAAAATGGCCATAAGGTCCATATGCTATAATCTAGACATCATCTTCATGATACTACCTATATTGAAACTAGATCTAAAATCTGATTGAGACAGTGGAAGCATTCGTAAATCAAAAATTTGCAAATATCAAGGCAAAGGTGCTTAAAACAGATTTTCTAGAAAGCATGAAATTGAACCGTTACATATACGCTAGATTTGTCTTTTTGCTGGCTTTATACTACTGCAGGTTTATCCTTCTCTTTCATGTAATGATCTAAGAGCACTTTCCTATTCTGTGACAGGGGCAGCATCACAGATTACTACAGTCTCACAGCTGAACCTGAAAAAATTGCGTAACTATTTGTCCTGGTTTCAGCTGGGATAGACTTAATTTTCTTCTTAGTAGCTAGTACAGTGCTGCATTTGAATTTAGTATGAGAATAATGTTGATAACTGCACCAAAATTTGATGAGTAATGTAGTACAAGAAGTGTTTTGCCCCAAATGCTGTCTAGCTCAAATTCTTATCCTGATTGCTTAGCATCAATAAGGACCCCCTGCCCCAGCCTACAACAGAGGGGACAAGACTTATTGGCAGAAACAGATTTGTGATGCAGAATTTGTCTTTTACTAGGTGACTGCAGAGAGCTTAGCATAATGTCACTGCAATCTGATTAGCATGGCTCACTACTTCTTTTATTAAGTAATAATTTACAATAACAAACCCTCTGATGACAGAGATTAAAATAATTCAATATAGTAAATTCAGGTGGTACTAAATACATGGCCAACCCCAGAAGAGATTCTGTGATACTTTAGCTGACCATCAGGAGTCTCCTTTTCTGAATTCACTGCTCCACGTCAGCAGTGTGTCCTCCCCACCTCAGGGTCAGTAATCCCTACTGCCTCACCTCCATTTCCGCTATCTTGCTGACATAGTGACACCCAAACACCTATCAACAACCTTCCTCTGCAGTGGACATACAGATAAAATGAAGCCCACTCATCATCCCAAGCCCTCCTCTTCTTCACATGCAGCCAGAAGCTGGGCACCACAGAGCTCTGCTCCAGTGCAGAAGTCAAAGGTCTGTTCAAAAGGAGAAACCAGTCACCCCACCCCAGTACACACACAGAAAGCCCCCAAGGGAGAGGCTTGCATTTAGCCCCACAACCACCTGCCTTTTGCCAGTCACCTACAGTCAGGTAAATAGGCCACCACCAGCAAGGCTTTGACAAGGGTCCTGTGTAACACCAATGGATAGCCCAGAGGGCCCTGAGGTTCAGTCCTAGAAGAAAATATGTTAGTACCTGCTCTCTCAAATGTTTCAGCATAGGAGCAAGGAAAAAGGCTTAGTCTAAACAAGACAATTAAAACTTTATTTCTTTTTGACAGTCTCACATATACATGACCAAAAGGATACACGAAAGCAAAATATGAAAAATGCCTTAAGTAGAAGGTAACACATGCTTACAGATTAATTATATTCTTTCCACCATCAGCTGCTTGAAAAGGACAACTGCATAGATCAAAGTACTCTGTTACACACCAGAATTTTATTGCTGCCAAGAGAATTAATTCAAAAGGGAAATCATCCACTCATCTTAAATTTTAGGATAGAATAGCTATTAATCTTGATTTTCTTGAAGAAATTCTCTCCAGCCAGGGATGGTATAAGATCCATTCCTTCTTGCTTTCACTCCTAGCTGAGTTTTCATCTGCTGCCAGACTTCCATCAAACCTAGCTACTTGCTAAAGAGACATTAAATTAATGCCTGTCTGCATTTGTAGCCTATTCTCTGAGATGCAAACCCATCCCTCCTCTCAGACAGGACACTGCAAGCCCCCTGAGGGAAAGCATGATGCAGATGTGCTGAAGGAGATGAAAGCAGCAGCTTATGCAAGCAAGCCCAAATTTCTTATGCAGAGGCTTTCAAGTTATACTTGTATGTCTGCTAAAGAGAAAGGAAATTTCCTCAAAGGCTAAAGAAAATGCTGCTCCCACATGGAGAAAGAAACAACCACCATTTTGATACGAGGTACAGTTACATTATCTGCAGGAAATTCGGCAGTTTAGATTATGACAGAAAGGGCAGGAAAGAAATCCCTCACATAAATGAACATGTGACTTCAGAAAATGACTGGATTCTGCCTTCAGGGAATAGAAAAAAGGAAAAAACACAAGGTTTACAGGGATTGCTGTAAGGCCAGGAAGGGAGGTACTCCTTCTACATCCATTTGCGGATGCTCAGCAAGCCACATATTTATGGGTTTATCAGAGAAAAGGGGGCATGGATTTTAAAAGCTGTTGTCTTTCCCCACTGTATTGTTTAGGAACCCAATATAAGCAGTGAATTAACCTCAAACACAATTATGTATTGAAAATTCATTCTCACCTGCTGCTATTCAACTATTACTTTGTGTTCCCCAAAAGATAATCCAGTATATTATGTTCTGCCCCAGTATGGCCTGTGACCATTTTTCATCTGTTAATTCTGGGTTATTCCTGTTCTGCTTTTAAGGCAAGCTCAGGCAGCAGATTGTCCTGCATGGTCTGGCACCATTAGATTGCACTCTGCAATTCTACATTTCACTCTCCTGGAGAGAACCATCTGGTCTACAGGTTTTAGATGCTGACCACCTGGGTGGAAGCAACTTCATTAAAAATTTAAGAATTAAAAAAAAAAAGGAAAAAAAAAAGATAAGTACTTCTGCACAGTACTTCTATTCATTTAGGATGCACCTGTAGAACAGAAACACACTCTGTGTTTTTAATACATTACATATATACTTTCTAGTTACTACGATGTTTAGTAATGAAGGAGTTCTTAATTTTTAAATTTTGTTTCAATTGACTTTATCTTTCTACAGTGCTTTAAACTTATGCAGAAATTTGATGGATCTTTTCACATCAGCATCACTATCTTCTCATTGGAGCGGATAGAAAATATACACATGAACCCTCTAAATTAATTCAGAATTCCTATGTTCAGTCAATAGTGAAGTCTGAACAAGTAAACAATATATTTATATTCAAGAGAAGGAATTAAAAAGGAAATTAGCTTTTTTTTTCAGTTGAGAATCATAAACTGCATATAAAAATTATGCTCTGAGCGTGGAAGTGCCTCATTAATCTTGTCAGCATGTATGAATGGGGAGCTTTTCAAAACCTTTTAACATCTGTCTGATTCTATCCCTTGTAAATCCTTATCCATTTCAGTAGGATGAAACAAAGACCTAGGCAGACTACTTTCTAAAAGCCTTTGGCTACAGACAGCCCACTGCACACGTCATTATACACAAATCCTCAGGGTGGAATAAAAAAATAAGAGTACAAGGAAATTAACTCAGTCTTCAAATCCTACCATTTGCTTGGATGTTGTTTCCTTGGAGTTCACAATCCATTTCAATTTCCCTTTATAACTCCTAAAATCTTATGTTTTCTGGTATGCTACCATTATAATTTGTATTGTTTGACACTGTGTTCCTCTGAATAGTAAATAAGCAAATTACACATTTCATCCATACCCCATTGCCTTCACAGAGCACTACATGTGAGCCAGCTCCTCACATAACCTTCCTGACAAGCATCAAATGAAGATACCTTTTCAAAGAATAAAACCTCAAACCTCCACATGCTTCAAGAAGATACAAATTACCACTTAATTTCCCAGGTTTTTTAAATATGAAGGTTTTTAAGTCTTCAGCACAACGACTGGAGCAACATATCTAGCCATGCTACAGAGAAAACATGTCCTGCTGTTCCCAGAGGTGCATGCTCCTTTTCATTTCCATCACAGTATCTGAACTGGGTCAGTCTTTAGCTCTTACTCATCTCTGCTGGTAAGAAAAAGCAGCCTCAATGAACAGAACTAGTGGGAGGGGGAAAGATGCACACATACTATAAGGAACTTCATAAAAAATAGTGGTTAAATACCACTGAGGGTTCATCTGTTCTGAACAGTATAAAATAGCATTTGCAACCTCTGACTGTGCCTGACCCCAGTGTTACACGAGGCATGTTTACACTAAGGAATTAACAGGTTTACCCGTGTTCTTCTCAGGTCAACTCACAAATAAAATAATGGGTTGCCTTTTTTAGCTTTCCTTAGAGAACTTCCAATTAGTTCATTAACCAAACATTAATGCTCCCAGTGATTACTATGTACCCATCCTTCAGCCCTTCCCCAGAAGCTGCTGCATTAAGATGCAGTGTCACCAACACAACCACAACAGCGTTCAGCCACTGCTCCCCCTACAACCTCTGGAACGCACAGCTAGCACAGGCATAATTCAGCCTAGAAGAAATAACTGTTTTCTTCTCTTTTGGGAGATAATCCGGTGACAAAAATGTCATTACAGGAAAGATGTTCAGTAACACAGCCACCTGCAATTGTGGTAGGGACCAATACAAGTGGTCATTTCTACAGAGGATACTGTGGCAAAAGCAAAAAAATTAGAGGCTGCCTATGAGCTGCTTATGCTAAGAACAGCAAACAGCTGCCAAGAGCAATCAGTCTGTCCAGGCAGCATACAGTGAGCTAACAAACAAAATAAGGAATGGAAAAGGCACATTACATTCCAGAAAAAGTTGCTACTAATGTAGGAACCTAAACATTGTTAACACCAATGTCTCTAGGGTATTTATTACATACTGCAGCCACCTCACAGAATAAAAGACGAAACAGAACTCAGTACAACTTGCTCTGACTTCTAGAAACACCAAGCAGGAAGGCTGTACTGCTGTACTGTACCGTGGGACAGGAGTAACTTTAAGAATACTTACTTCAACCTTACTTGTGTGTATGCTGTCACAAAATTGGGAGACACCTAAAAGATGTTTGACAGAAAGATATTTGGAGCAAAATGTTAATAAGCAAAAGCACAGCTGAAAGCTCTGCAAACATAAGCATTGACACAATGATTTTGCTCCCTCTGTCAAGTTCACATGAGTACAGAGCCCTCAAGCTGTTCCCAAGACCAGAGCCCACTACATTAAAACTCCCCAGCAAACACTCTGCTTGGTTATGAAATATTAACTACAGCAAGACTCATTGCTCAGGACTAACAGCAGCCATCCATTAAGCAGGGGGCCAAGCTTTATGTTTCCTTTGATAACAGCAGCAAACAGTGCTTGCTGTCATTCTTATTTGAAAAGTCAACCTCAGTAAGTGAATTAGAAGTTAATTCTTCCTAAGATGAGAGAAAAGAACACAGAAGCCCAATTTCCAAGTGGGAAAGAAAGGTCTTTAAACATCTAATTCCAGAGGAAAAAAGACATTTAATATCCCTTTAAATGAGATATTATACTAGGTACTTCTGTGGTGTCACATATGCTACTGAAGTCTATCATGGATGTAGTGTCTAAAATCACTACATAACATTATTCCAGCACATAGTGCAATACTATTAACATTACCAAACACAGAAAATCATATTTCATACTATGGGACACAAGACACAAAAAAAGGCCTAAAAGCTTGAAAAGTCCAAACAGTAGTTAAGGCAGTTTACCTGTTTAATTCCAAAACTGCACAAGTTGTAAAAAGTCTGAGATAAAAACAATAGTAAATTTAAGATCCTTTGTGAACAGAAGTATTTTAATTGAACTTTAAAAAAAAAAAAAAACAAACCCACAAAAACATCCAATTATCCCCAATTCAGAGACATCTAAAGCAGGCTCCATTTTCCTGGAGGGAAGAGACAGGCACTCTCCTTTGCATCACGATTTTGCCAGCTTTTTTTTTTTAAATGTTGTATCTTTCTACAGAATTTACTAAAATTTTTTAACAAACACACTTGAGATTAAATAATGCATCTTCACATTTCCTCACACCCCACGAGTCAATTTAAACAGCTTGTTAAACTGAAACTTTGTATTTCCTTCATGCAGATGAATATTCAACAGGTACTAAGGCAGCTCTGAGCAATTCACTGTGAGCCAATTGAAGTGACCTGGATTAAAGGCACAACTAAAAAGAGATTTCTTTTTAAAATGCAAGTCCTTTCAACTGTGTTCATAATGAGCCTTCATAAAGAAAACAACAAACAACCGAATTTGCATCGCTGCAGACATAACCAGCTGCCTTGCAAAAAGTTCAAGCCATAGGTGGTGGCAGGAACTCTTCTCCGATAGTTGAGAGGTGCCATGAGCTTTGAGGCTTCCAGGGCACCTGCCTGCATCCAGGGAAAGGGTGTCTGAGCCACCTGTCTTCCACCTTATCTCCAAAGACATTCCCCAGACTTCAAAGGAGAGATCTGACTTTCTGGGGTGGGGCACGAGTTACTGCCTTGCTCCTGACTTTGGACTACTCAGCTTATTCTGTAGGTGAAAGATCTCACCTTTCTGTATGGGGGCTGTGATATTTTAAACCTCACATATGAACCACAACAGCTGATAAAGAACTGGCACACCAGTATCAAAAATATGCAACTCAGTTTCACCAGTCTAAAAAACTTTCAGAGGAACTTCTACATTATCTATATTATCAGTCCACAGACAAAGCATTGAAAGGGGCAGTGGAGATAAAGTAAAAACTTGCACATGTTTCTTAGGAAAGGAAGTGACCAAGAGAGGAAGGGAGCTCCAGAAGGAGCAAAGAGAAACAGTGGGAAGAGCCAAGTCCAGATGTATTGAGAAAGCAAAGAGAGGAGTGAACAGAAGGTTGGCTGCTTTTAGCTTCAAAAGCTGATGCAGGAGGAAGATGTGGAGGAAGAAAACTGAATGAGAATTTACATGGGGCTACTGACCAGGCAAAGGCACTGTTGTGCTTTCAATATGAGATGATTTAGTACAACATTGCTCAAAAAATATGTTGCATGATGCTTTAAGAAACATATTTCTGAGCGGTTTAGATTTTCCTGTCTGAGAGATGCTGTTCTCTAACCTAAGAGAGCACCTGAGAGAATGCGCATCACGTTCTAGAGAAGTTTACCCTGCCATACTGTCAGCAGGATGTTCTGGTGCAGGAAAATGGAATTCAATAAACAAATTTAAACAGAGTTAAGTAGTTCTCAATCTAGATATTCAAACAGTCTTCACCGAAACATAAAACAGAAGCAGACGTAACACTGAGTGCCTGCCCCGGGAAGGCTGGGAACACCACAATAACTGCTTAAGATTCTCCAAAAGAAGACAGAGAGAGGAGGAGACAATATCAAAAAAATCACATCAGGTCTTCACAGCCTAGATACAGCGTATAGCTTCCCACCAGAATTGAATACAAAGGTAAATACATGTTGTCATTCCTTAGACCAGGTTAGCTGGCAAGTTAAGGGCATCCTGGCCTGTATGAGCAACAGTGTGGCCAGCAGGACCAGGGAAGGGATCATCGTCCTGTACTCAGCTCCAAGGGAGGCCACCCCTCAAGTCCTGTGTTCAGTTTTGGCCCCTCACTACAAGAAAGACACTGAGGTGCTGGAATGTGTCCAGAGAAGGGCAGTGGAGCTGGGGAAGGGGCTGGAGAGTAAATCTGATGAGAGAGAAGCAGTTGAGGGAGCTGGGGTTGTTTAACCTGGAAAAAAGGAGGCTCAGAGGAGACCTTGTCGCTCTCTACAACTACCTGAAAGGAGTTTGTGCCAGGAGAGGTTTAGATGAGATATTGAGAAAAATGAAAGGGTAGTCAAGTAGACTTAGAACAGATTGCCAGATTTGTGAAATCACCATGCCTGGAAATGTTCAAAAAACGTGTGGATGTGGCACTTGAGGACATGGTTCAGGATTAGAACATAATATTGCTGGGTTACTGGTTGAGCTCAATGACCTTAGAGGTATTTTCCAACCTAAACAACTCTCTAATTCTGTGCTAAAGAGGATACAACCTAGAGCAAGCATATCCTTTATCGCCAGAGACAAAAAGCCTTCATAATCTTTGAAAAGGAGAAAAAGGAGCAAATGGATGCTAAGACACCAAAAATTGCTTTTAAAACTGATACTTCTTGGCGTATCACAAAATGAAACTTGCAAGGATGCTGTTCAAAATGCTGGAAAAACTGCAGCAAAATATGGACATGCCTCATCAAGAGATGCATGTAATATATAATCAGCTAGTATTTAGTATACAAGTAACAAACGCAATTGCAATCCACATCATAATTTTGAGCATTGGCACATGCAATATTGTTCCTTTTCAAGAAAAATGTTAGCTTATTTTCTGTAAACACCATAAATACAGAATCACAGACTCAGAGAAGGGTTAGGGCTGGAAGGGGCCTTAAGGATTACCTGGTTCCAATCCCCCTACCATGGGGAGGGACAGCCCCCCCAGATGGGGCATCTACAACTTCTCTGGGCAACCTTCTCCAGTGCCTCACCACCCTCCAAGCAAAGAACTTCTTCCTAATACCTAATCTAAACTGCCCTCTTTTAGTTTAAAACCATTGCCCCTTAGCCTAACATGCCAACATAAAAACTCCTCCCTCCTTTCTGTAAGCCCCCTTTAGGTACTGGAAGGCGCTGTAAGGTCTCCCCAGAGCCTTCTCTTCCCCAGGCTGCAGCCCCAGCTCTCCCAGCCTGTCTGCAGAGGAGAGAGGCTCCAGCTCTCTGAGCATCTTCACAGCCTCCTCTGGACCCATTCTGATGCTTCACCGGGATAGACTGCAGTATGTGTGCACATATACAGACAAGTGCAGGAAACCCAACTCCAAGTGTAAGCTTTGTATCTATGTGTGCATGTGCACACACCAATTTGATTTTCTTTAAGCCTAGAAGTGAACAGCTCCTCCTTTACATTGGTTCCACAGAGAATTATTTCCATGAAAGCATATTCAATCTTTTCATGTTTTCAGCAAATTTCACAAGTAAAATTTAGGCATATTTATCAGATAGAAATCATAGTGAAGAAGCGTCATGCTGTACTGAATTTCTTGATGACAAAAGCATCACAGCTCATTTAATGACACAGGATGACTCAAATATTGAGTTTAGTATTATTCTACAAATATTCAGGAAAATATCAACAGATTTTCCATTTAGCAATTTAAGGATTAAAGCAAATTCCTTTTCAAGAAATGTTGCATTTCTTCTATAATTTAAAGATCATAGCACAGGAAAATTTAAAAAGCATTACATGCACAGCCAAAGCGTATTAAATACAGCCAGACTACACATTTGACTTCACCAGGTACTGGTACTGACCACCAGGTCTTCTTTCTCAAGCACTGAGAAAAATATTTCAAAGAAATGACAAGAGTACATTCGGCTTCCCTAATATGCAAATGTAATTTCAGCCTTGGGGTTCATGGCAGCATCAGCCAATCATGCTCCTGGCCATTGCAGTTCTCCTTGCTCCCTTACTCCACGTCAGGGTCAGAAACATCCTCGAGTGAAATGAACGGCTTAAGCATACTAAACCTGCAGAAAGCCAGGCCCTACACTGACTTATGACTTCAGCCAACTTACATTTCAGTGGGCTTAGCAAGCTGGAACACGAGTGGGTCCAGGGGAGCTCCCCAGCCCCAGGGGGACAGGCCAGCCGGTGGGCAGTCCAGGCTGCTGCCACACAACAGCCATAGCCAGCCAAGCTGGCCACAAATGCCACTCAAGAGGTCAACAGCCATGCTGGAGGAAAGGGTCACTTAACACGGGCTCAGCATTTCAAGGGGTGAAAGGAAAATGGAGAACCTACATGGCCTACAGCTCTGCACACCTGAGGAAACATCTTCTGCAGGACTCTCTTCAACCGATAACAGGCATAATAATAGTATTATAATAACTCAGTGATTGCATCAGACCAAAAAAGATATTTGCAATTATGTGGCTGGCAAACTAACAGCAGTGACAGTACAAGAGCATGCTCTAAATTCCTTATGTAATGAGCTGAATTTACTACTACACCCAGTTTTACAAAACTGCCTCAGCATTTTAACTTTTAACCCCAAAAAAGCAACAGCATGTGTCACCAAAAAAACAAAAAAGGAAGAAAAATATGAAGAGCAATCTCTTAATCTTAAAAAAAGAAGCAATTAAGACTTGTACTTTTTCCGATATCATCAAGGACACTGGAAAATTGCAGAGAAGATAAGGAAATTGCCAGGAATTAGACTACTCTGGTAGATGAAAGGATGAGGAAGAAGTGGGAGGAGAATGAGCTATTTTGCACATTGTGCTGTTAATTTTCCAAGGGAATTGTCATTGCAATGCTTTTACTTGAAAGTTTACCACACAATTGCAGAAATATGAACTGCTATCAAATCTTCCAAATGCAGCTCAGATTTTCAGGCCAGAACTCATTGTCATCTTTATATTAAACATCACAAAATAAGCCATTCTGAAAACTCACAGAAAGGTGAGGTTGCTCCGAACCCCAATGCAACAAGAATGTCTTGATCAGCTAGTTTCTCTCTCTGTTTTTTCTATTAAAAAACTGGGTTATGCTGTTGGTTTTTTCTTTTGCTTTTCTCTGTCTAAAATCAAGGCACAGTCCATCAGCCACAACCTTAGCAATACTGTATTTGTGAGGCTGTAGATCACGTTATGTTTTAGAGGATGGAGCTCTCTCTCCTGCAAGAAGTATCAAAGACTACTGAATTTGGACTCAAAGATGTGTTGCACAAAGCACTTCAAAAGTGCATTTATGCAATGGAGAGGAAAGTGTGGAGGGATAACCATAAAAGACCATCAAGCATTAGCATTGTCAAAATCCTCCTCCATTAGACACATTTGCACAGCTTGACTGCACCTGCAGAGTAAGAAATTACTGAAAAATATATACCTGCATAGTATTTAAAAAATATACTTTCTCCCTTCTGCTTGATACAAGAATCTACCCCTTACCACATCCCCCTCAGTTTGATTAATGTATTGAAATAATGTACACAGCAGGTATCACAGAGACCCAGATTAAGGAGTCACTGAAATGAAGACTTTCCACATATGGAAACCAGTGGTATTAATATACTAATTATTTTTTCACAATGATATTTAAACCTTCTTCAACAGTCATAATAATTAAGGAAAGGACAGGAAACAGCATTTTCTCCCTGTGATTATATTAAGCTTTTCTGCATGATTAAGCTAAAAGGACAGCCATCATTTATCATAATATCTATCAAAAGATTTAGAAGTCACTGGAATTGTATGATGATAATAGAGAATCAGGAATTCCTCATCTCTCAAATAACCTTTTTTATCCTCAGGAAGAGGATAAAAGGCTCCTGTATCGGACAACATTTAATAAGTAGATTGCTGGTTTCCCTCACATAGTTTATTAAGAATGAAAATCTTAGTTTTAGAACTCCATCATAGCTGAAATGATGAGGGTTTTCCTTTTTCACATGACTTTCACTTTTTTGGTTTTTCTTTTTGTTTCTTACCGATTCTTTTAAAACCAAACAACTGTTTGATTTTGACATAGAACACATGGGATTTTAGCAAAAATAATGATTAAAAAATCCTATCCTTCCACCAAACTGCACCATAATGAAGAGCTTTCTGTGTTTTATAAATTCTATTGTCACAGCAGTGCAGGAATGCACACTGGGAATACCCAGTGGATCAAAATTGGAAGGTGTTGGGCGGACAATAAGTTCTTCTGTAAGAAGTCTCATAAGATAGAGTGTTTATATATATATATAAAACTAAAAAACTTTGCTCTTTAGTCAAAATGTCAAAGCACATCATATAGTTTAACTAAAGAAATCTCTAATACCCAAAATCTGGTGATGAGGCTTTCAAGCCCCATTACTCGATCTCTGGTAGATTTCTCAGTGAAAACGAACTGAGCAATTCAAATAATCAGCTTTTGAATTCCTATTGGTTAGGTTTTCTAAATTATTCTCCTTTGCTTCTCCTTTCTAATATTTGCTTCTACACCAGGCTTTCCATACCTGTTTCTAAATGACATAGATATCATGTGAGTAATCTCTTCTGGTTGAAAATGTAATTTATTTTAATTGGAACTGAAAACTTGTTTGAGGGGTGGCAGGAGGAAACTGTTCCTATTTCCTGCTATAGTTCTCTCAGCATCTAATTACATCCATAAAGAGAAACAATGGGGAGTCTGTGTGTTATTCAGTTTAATGTGGTTAATTACACTATTCCCCCTATGCATGCAGATACACCAGAGCCTCACAACTGATTCAGCACCCACACAACACATTTATCAGCTGTAACAACTGCGCTTTGAGATCACATATGATACACGCCCTAGATATAAATACTTGTTTACTGGAAAAGGTTTCTAGTTCACAGGAAAAAATGTAATATGCAGCAGAACAGACACCAAAAAAAAATTCTAACCATTAGCATCTGTATTTTCCATAAAGTTCTTGACAATATGAATTAAATTGCTGCAACTAGAAATATACCTTTCCTACAGAAATATCTTATTTACAGAAAAGCATGGAGAAAGGTATTTTGTGGAGGTCCTTCTTTTATACCCCCATATCCCAAAATACTAACAGGAGTTCAACCAAATACTTCAATTCCAAAAGTTTCAAGAGATTTGTGCCACCTCAGAATGGAATTAAGGTATCAGTCAGATCTTTTGCAAGTCAGATTCAGTGCCTAGGTATCCCCCTAAGGACACAGAATTAATATTTCAAGTATCTATCCCCGAGGCCAAGGTTTCAGTTGGGACAGTGACACACGAGCTGAACACATCTTCATCATTACTCTTTCTTCAAAGTCATGCTTGCATCAGCAATGGTCTGTGAGTTCCAAAGGCAGACAGAGGGTAGGTATTCAAGGAAGGTGCAGATGAAACAGCTGCTGGCACTCAGAACAGCCTCTGAACATGAGGCACTCCTCCATACACTCTGGTAATGGGGAAGAATCATCAGCTGCACATTGCACAGCAATAGCTTTTAATGACAGCTTAAATGTCAACAGCGCTGTTCCCATGATGTGTGAAAGGACTTGGTCCTGAGAGAAGAGACATCTCAGTGCTCTGACAACTCTTCCAAGGCCAGATTTTTCAAGCATAAGATCACCAAGGGAAAAGAACAAAAAAGTAAAAGGAACCGCATATGGTCCTTCTTCTATGAAGAATCAAAGAAATGTTTCAGAGGCTTAGAATGAAACCATCTGAGCTCAGATGAATCACAGAGGCTCTTGGAGGAAAACAGACAATATGGATAATTGATAAAACAGGGACAGACAGTAAGAAGCATAGTCATGAGGGACAGTCTTGATGCTTGAAGAATATGATAGCTTTTGTGAGGAGTTAACCTCCCTCCCTCACTACACAGTTGGAACAGTAGGAGGTCTGTTCAGAAACATCATGTTCAGAGGGAAGGAGGAATGTGTGTAAGTCGGAAAGAAGAAGATGAATTAGTTAAGAAAAGAGGTGGCAGAATTTACTCCAATCTACCTTTGAACCTCATCCTGTTTTGAACAACAGGCAGCACAATATGACCTCCAAAAGTACTGGTCAACCTAAGTGATTTTTAAGAAAAGGGCTTAAGTTGGGAAGAAGAAAACAAAAATAACACTATCTTCATTACTGAATAAAACCTATGCTGAAAAAAGCTGCAGTCTGAAGAATAGGTCACTGGCGCCTAGGGAGAGTGTGATGAATTAAGCACCGAAGAACCTGCAAATGTTATGAGAAGATAGATCTCTTGGCAGACTAATGCCTTGATTTTGTTTAAACTATCTAAAGTGAGTAACTTCAGCACAGTGAATAACTGGTAGTGCTATAAAGTTTTAACCTTTACCCATTCAATTAAAGTTAGACATTAAATGCTCTCCTGAAAAAAACCAAAAAACTAGGAAAGGTGATACTTATATTCTGGATATTCTTAAAAATAAAGATAAATTGTTTATGCAATTGAAACGCATTTCCTTCTGCCATAAAAATCTACAGCAAGCAAAAGCTTCAGGTCTTCATCATTTTGCTGCTGCCTCAATCCAACAAAAATTCAGTTTATCCTTCACTGCCTCCCCAAGTAAGGTAACCTGAAATTTTTCACAAATGTTTATTTAGAAAATGAGACCTCAAAGTAAAAGGCTGACTTGCATTAATTGCTTATACTTATCTGCTCTCCCACACTTGTGGTCATCTTCCAGCCTGTGCCCATAGCAACAACTGGAGACCTCCATGTTCTGGCCTTACCACTCCGGTTCCTCTTCCTC
This sequence comes from Pardalotus punctatus, assembly GCA_013400915.1. Classification (NCBI taxonomy): domain Eukaryota; kingdom Metazoa; phylum Chordata; class Aves; order Passeriformes; family Pardalotidae; genus Pardalotus; species Pardalotus punctatus. Next base: position 231,692 of record VZTX01000588.1, read on the forward strand.
TCTTGCTTATTGAAGAATATACAGCCTTGATGGCAGGTCCATCAGGAAGCAGCCAAACACACCAAACACAAGCCACCAAATGGCATCTTCAAGCAGTTACATTTTAAGATCATGCCTTCAGGAGGAGATTCTGCATTCGATAACAACTTTTGTATTCTGAAGCCTCAAGCTTCTACACTAGAAAAAGCAGAAGCACTAGTGAAGACCTTCACTGGTGTCAATGATCTGAAAGTCATTCCTCATTGCTAAAATAGTCATTTTACTGAGGACACATTTGTTTCCTCAACAAGAATTCTGGGAGCCACAGAAGTATTCTGCACCATTCTTGATGTCTTCTTCCCACACATCTCCTTAATGATCTGCTTCTAATTTTACAAGAAATCTAGGTGCAATGCCACTGGATTTTCAAAAGAGACTGCTGATTTATACAGGATTTAATTACATTTGATACTGGTCCCCTGTTAAGAGGTGGGTTTGGCCATAACTAGCCTCAGTGTGTTTTGAAATTCATGTTTTTCCACTATAGTGAGAAAGCCTACTTCCCTCAGCAGACATCTTAATGAAAACAAAACAAACAAAACACCTAACTTCAAGTAATTCTGCAAGAAACAGTAGACTACAATCTTACTTTTAATCTTCTGCCATCAATCATTACAATAACAAATATAGCACACAAACCACACCCAAATCAATGATTGCTTTATTGTACTTAGAGAGCAACCTAGTCTCACCTCAACACCCTTACCATGCTCATCTCATTTCAAGTAAAATTTTTGTCTATCTCCTGCCATAGGCATTGATAATTAACTGCCTTTTAGAGACAAGTATTTTCTTACTAGTTTAGAATCTAAACATGATTTTCTCTTCAAAGGAGTTTTACCTTTTCAACTGGAGTTTTTTAGATTGTTCAGGGGAAAAATATAACCTAGCTTTACATATGCAAGCTGATCTCACAAACAGCTCTTAGGTCTTCCTCTCTATACTTTTAGTTGTGTAACCTGCACTGAGGCTAGTTTTTTTTCCCCCTCTTAAAAAGTCTGATGAGAACCAAAGGAAATGAAGTGGAACAAAGAAGCTACATTAGCTTTCATAATTTATTGTTCTAGACAACTCCAACTATTGCCTGTGACAGGAATCAAGCCAAGCAGAAAGAAAATGAAAGTGTTCTGCCACTTTGTCAACAGCTGAAGTTGCAGGATTCATTTCTATGGCTACCAGCAATGTCCCCAACCCTCGCTGCCACAACTGCAGCTCTCGACCTGTATGTACAGAGGGCACTGAACACAAAGGAGAACAGCATGAAAAATGAGCTGAAATGTGTCATGTGTTGTTTTGCCCATGTTTTTTAAGACTATAGACTAAAAATCATACATTTGTGTTCTTTATTAATACAAGTTAATAAAGAAAAAATCTGACAGAGTTCACTGAATTTTATCTCCTTGATTATTCAGAATTCTTTTTTTTTTTTGTCTGGATGAATAAACTCCTGTAGTGAACTCTCACAAGCAGTTCATTTTGATATCTAAATTCAACCTATTCTGACTCAAGCAATACTTTTGTGGTGTTTTCCACTTGTAAAGGTAAAATTTTTTGCAGCAGTAGATTTGAAGCAAGGAATAACAATGAGTGTCAGAAATTCAACGTGTCAACTTTCAGAAGTACCATCTGAAAGCACTAAAGCTGGTACACCTGATGAGCAATAAGGATTCCCCACAGCACCTCCCCTTGTGCCGAGCACCATGGCTGGTTTTGACTCACACAAATGCTCTGAAACTGGAGCTTAGTCCTTTGCCATTGTGCCCTTGGGCTGCCTGCTTTAAATATGACATAGCTGGATCTATAAAATCTCACAGAAAGGATCAACACTGACTTAAGCCAAGCAATCCACAAGGTTCAACACAACTGCTAAGCTCAATATGCAATAAAGAAAGGGAAAGAAAGACAAAATGGCATAGGACATAGACTCCTCTTGAATATTCACTCTTGAGGAATCATCTTTAGTGGATGAGAAGTAAGATCCTCCTCACTTATCAAGAACATTTTATCAGGAAGCAATTAGCACCCCGACTGGTATCAATACATGAATTTCAACTAGATTTAGATGCCCAAAGCCAGGAGAAGAGAGAAGCAGAGGGAAACACAGTTATTGCAGAGGGAGCACCAAGGAATAATTTGAAACTTGCCATTTAATTATTTATGCCCTTAAAGATACACATAATGACCCCTGTGTCAAAAGAAAATGTTATGGCTTGACACTACCAGTACAAATCATGTACATTATTGCCATAATCCCCTCTGACACTTCCCAAGACTTTCCAAAATCAAGAAAAGATGTTCCTGTTCAGCAAAATTGATCTTTATAACTGGTACATTTAAAATATCCATTATCTCCAAATAAAGTGTAAAGAAAAAATTAAAATATTATTTAAAAAAAACTAATTAAAATGTTTTGAACTATAGCAGCTTTACTTTTCACTTAAAAAGGCATTATCTACACAGAGGATATTATATACACTTGCAAATTATTCTATAAATGTTCTCTCTAGATAAATGCAGAAAACCAAACAGAGAAAGCATCTGTCTGAGCGCTGGTAGTATTTCTTATAATAATTAAAATGCTAATGAAAAAGCACATAAAGGCAGGAAGAAGTAGAAGAAACAACCACCCCAGAATAACATCGTTCTGTAAGTATCATTTCCAACCTCTAATGTTCTCTCATTTATGCTCTTGCTAAGTGATGACAGGTTATGCTTATAGTATCTCTTTAAGAAGGAGCCTGCTAGTTATCTCCTTTGCACTTGGTAGTGCTTCTCAGCAGGTTTTGGTGAAAGGTTAGACACAAAAATATGGCACAGATGAAGGCGGGAGACAGCTGGTGTTAGCTCCAAATGCACAACCAGACTCTGAACAACAGAAGCACACCTCTGCACAGCGATTCCCAAACCAGATGAACACAGTGGTACCTCCAATGGCAACAATCAGCTGACACAAAACACTGTTTTTCTCTGACTTGCTATTACTCCACCCCCTCACGCTTCTCCAGCTCCTTTTCTTGGTTTCTACCCTGGAGATGCTCTACAGCTGTTGCAGGTACAGTGTGATTAAGACCAAATCAATCCCCCTTCCTGCCTCACACACACCTATAAATCATGATTCTGTAATTATTTCACACTCATACAAAGTGGGGAACTCCTGTCCATGTGTGACTGATAGATTTTTTTATTTTCTGAGGAGAAGGCAAACATAGGCTGGAATTTCCCTCTGCTTCCTAGTTCTTACTCATTTCAGTAGCTCCTCAATCCAAAATGGATGGAAGGAGGAACATGGGTGGCAGCAATTTCAGCAGTGAACTCACTGCATTTCCACATCCCTTGCCAATATAGACTACAACCTACGACTGAGTTAAATTAACTGAGGTGAGAAGCACAAGAAGGAATAACTGGGCAATGCTAAGAGAACACAAAAGGCAAGAACAAAGGTTCTCTCTTCCTAATGAGGATTACACAGAACAAACATCATGGTTATTTTCAAAAAAGAACACGAGTGTCAAAGACTCAGCTCTATCTCAAGCTGTGCCACTGACTACAAAATTGCAAAGCAAGTAAAAATGCTGATTTACACGTTTCAGAAAAATATTTGAGAAGCTATAATAAACAGCACTGCTATGATGTACTCTGTCTGCTTGGAATAGTCCTAGAACAAATGCTAACGTGCTATACTGTGCTGTCAGTATTTACATGATGAACTGCCCACACGCTAAATAAAAGATGGCAAGGAACAAAGTCCTAAAAGCTTAGGTATTTGCAAGCAGTTGTTTTTGTATTTCTGCTGGTGGTTATTTTTTTAATCAATGCAATTTCTGTGCTGACTTGAATCCCAATATATATTTGATCTTTTATTTCACAGCATCAAAATAAGCTCCGTATCTGAAGGGAATCTCAGATTCCACAATTTCAGTTTAGCTTATTTGACTACAATTTTTACACCAAAGCAAGTGAACCACAGATAGATCATTTATAAGAACAAGTGAGGTAGTTGTAAAGAATACTGTCAGTAGTGTCCACTGTCTTGCCAATAATTACAGATTTAAGCAGCTGCTACTAGAAAACATCAGCTCTGCCAAAATGTCAGATGCTAATGGCTGAAGCAGCTCAATTAAGCTACAAGACACAATTGCTTTGTTCTACCAGGGATGCAGGCAGGCATATTTCAATCTATATCTGGAACCAACAGAAGTACTTAGGGAAGGAAGAGATAAAAAAATCTGAACACATACAGCCTTACATCTTCACCTTCTTTCAGAAGTCCCAGATTTTAAGCCACAAGTGATTTGATGCTTTATGAGTTCTCAATAAAGCATGCAAAATAGCTGGAGCAGTGTCAGTTTTAATCAGCAACCCAAATAAAGGACCTAATCAAGTTCACTTTAGCTGTTCAACAGTACATTTATATGATAAATTATGTCTAACCTAAGTTTAAATGCAGGTTTTCTGTAGTTTAATGACGTTCAACAGTGATAACATAATGGGAAGTAATTGTTGCAACAGCAAACTGTGTTTATGCTACACTGAGAAAAGAGTATATCTACCACATTAAAAAAATTATCGCAAACAATTCTTCATAAAGTGTAGTTAATTTGAGAGCGCACATCTGCCTTAGAGAGTAAAAAAAAGTAAAAGCATGCAAAAACAATGGGACTATCATTTGTTTTCAAGACAGACAGAACAGTAGATGGTGCAATTAATACTTTCTCTTTCCTCCACTTCCCAGTTTCAACCTGTTCTGCTAAATCTCATCTATGCAAACAAGATTGTGAATTGATATTAAGAATGAAGTAAACTTCAACTTGTTTCTAAGATTTACTTCACTACAGGCAAAGTTAACTTTCCTATGGTGAAGGAGAATTAACTGCAGGCCATTAAATCTGAGAGTGAGAATAATTTGCAGAAATGTTTCTCAGGTGCTACTGGTACAGACAGGGAGTGTATGACCAGTATAACACAGCAACTCAAACTGATACAGTTATACCAGGAATATTTGCAACTCTCAGGCATCTCCAAGATACAGAAAAAAAGTGTTGCACTGTAACCAGCGTCCTGTTCTGAGGGCAGACCCCATCACACACTCACACTTAGCACCACAAACAAAATTAAAGATACTTTTTAAAGATAATGTTACAGAACGCATTACGGCACAGAAGGGAAAAGTGTAATTCTTGCCCTCAGAAGCTGCAGACATCTAGACTTCAAACCAGCAGTTAAGCTTTTAGACTTGTGAGTCTGAAGACAGCAGCCATTCAGAAAGGTTTTACGATTTGATCACGTATAGGACTTTTGTATGGCACATATGTAAATATTTTAGTTATACATATCCTGGGAATTCAATAGTTTCTTCAAGAGTAATCACAGTACAGAGGGTTTTACCCTAAGTGTGAAATAAAGAAATTTTAACTCAAATTACTTCAACTGAGCTGTTAATTTCAGACAAACTCTGCAGTGCTAATATGGATAGATCTTAGAATACTTGTAGGTCTCTAATAAGCAATCTTGTTTACTTCCATGCTGAAATTCTATCTTAAACTGCTTCAAAGGTAAAAGTCAGAAAGAACTAGTTTAGTTTGACTCTCAGATTGGATCAGATCATTCACATGTACGCTACAATTCAATGTAATTTTAAATACTACTCTCATTTACTATAATGCAGGCATAAATGCTTTTAGTAGCTCATCTTAACACTGACCACTCTAGCTAGAAATTCTTGTTATTTACAAAGTTTTAGCCTGCACAGCACAGGCAACCTACCAATATTATTTCAGGCTACCAAATTGTGAAAAGGAAATTGTGGAAAGGAAAAATATATGTGGAACATGAGGAAAAATTCAGGCCCTGGACACCCTACCTTTTATGGAAGAATGTACCAGAGAATATCTGGAAGCCTCAAAGATCATAAAGGCACAAGCTGCGAGGAAAGCGCTTTCCCTCTGTAGTTTTTATGGACCCCTAACATACAAAATTTTCTAAAGGTCATGTGAGTTGCCACAGTTGTTCCCACATAGGCTTGTCTACAAATGCCTACAACCTCTCCTCTCCCAAAAATTTAGAGTTTCAATTGCAAAAACTGTGTGTTCAGAAAGATACAAACACTACAAGCAATTCAAGTATTTAAGCTGGATCTCCATAATGCTGACACATCAAGCAAGCCAATGGAATTTTTTACCCAAAGACACTCAACCATAGTGCAAGTGGGGGTATTTCCCCTTAGCATGCACAAGGTTAGTACTCACACACTGACTGGAAACACACGCACACCCTACCTTACGTTATGTGACGCAAAGGGAATAGCAAGGAAGGCCCTGCAAAAAACAGTGCTTTCCTTGCATCTACCATGGCTGTAAACATGGGAGCTGCAAAAAACAGGCCAAGGAGTTCTGCAGAGACTGAGACACTTTCTACACTGCAAGAATAAGCTTTTATTGTGTCTTCCCCAATGCTCTCCCCTCATCACATACCAAGCTCCATGCACCTGGTGGTTCAGAAAGCTTTGAACACAGGCTAGCACAGCCAGGACTTCCCCAATGAAGCATGTGAAGGTTTAAAACAAAAGTATATGCTGTTTTACCTATTTTCCATTTTTTCTAAACAAAGGAGTAACAGATGCTGGCCCCTGTGATGCACATAGCCTTGCTACACTCACCAAGTCAGAAACCACTGTCATGGACACTGCTGGGGTGACAGCCACACAAACAGAATCCAGAATATCTGTACACAGGCAGCTACCTCGGTAATATTCATACATTACCTTTCAGTACATATGCCAAAAAGCAGAGGTTTATAAAGATGTATATGAGTTAGTGGTTTGTGTTTTTAGTTTACTGGAGGATGTGCTGGTTAGTACTGATGGGCGGAGACTAGCTAAAAGGACTGCACACTGAGCACAAAAAACAAGAGATGTCAAATGTGACAAGAAGAAAGAAGACATGATAATTATTTTTAAAACAGATATCAACAGGGAAAAAGACTTATCTAAAAGCACCAATATACATCTTACAAGCTTATTCACTTGTGTAGTCATATGTGTAAGAGGCATCATGCTATTTTCATTCAGTATCTGTAAATCTAATAATATCCTCAAGGAAAATAATCTAAAAGGTCCAAGCAAAGATGTACAATGATATTAGATAAATATATCATTTTACAGTTCTTGATCTATCCTGTATTTAAGTATGTCATTTAAGGAGGTATACATTAAAATCACAGAAATGTTAAGGTGGGAAGCTCATACAGCACAACCTGCTAGCTTCAAAGCTGAAATTGGCTGTCATCAGCAGCTACTTTGCTTCTGAAATCCAATTCTGCAATACGATTGTTGGATTTTTGTATTTTAACCCCAGCCCTTTGAGATTAATAATGTTATTTAACCGGTTGTACCTGGTAATTTTTGCATGCTGAGAAACACTTTATCATGTTCCAAAGGTGCAGGTTTGAGAAGGATCAGTCTTCACATTTAGGATGTGACAGAATTAAAGCTTCAAGTACAACCTCTCTTGCATATGCATTATCCTATAAATTCTTTTCCTTGCAGGGGACAGAATGAACCATACCCATGCAGTCAGCAATTCAAGTTGTGCTCTCTTCATTTGTGCAAAATGTGCTTTGATTATGAAACTGCTACAAACCTTACTCTGAAGGCAAGAAAATGCGCTTACATACTTTCAACACTGCTCAGTATAGCAATATCTCACAAAGATTTGTGAATTACTGTGTGTCTTCAAAACACAGGTGAGCTAAAGGCCCATTTTACAGACCAGGAGCCAAGCAAGACAGCACTGCCATCCAAAATTTTACTTAAACTTGTTTTTCTGACACAATCCATTTAGAAATCAAAAGAACTTAAAATATAAAATAGCTAATTCTTTAATATTCAGAAATATGTACATACATTCACAGAGAGAGAAAGTCACCCATGCACTGAAGTCAAAAGGACACATGCTTGGTATGCAGTTAAGAATGGTCAGTACCGAAGAAGCATTTTTTAGATTTGGAAGTGAGAGCCCTTAAAACCATGCAGTCAGTCATCATGCAAAGAAAGGGTAGTGCATATCACTTGCTCAGAATCACTCTGTATAGTAATGAACCTCTATAATAAGGCTACATAAAGCTACCCAGTCAATTATAAACCTGGCATTCCCAAGTGTACTTTGGAGTGTGACTTCAGTAAATATTGCCATCAGGGTGGTTCAGAGATATACTTCCTTAGCCTTCTAGGAAAAAAAAAAAAACCCAAACATTAAAAATGAGCCAATTTCTCCATGTGTCATTATCCTGTTATGAGCATAATACAGGACTGGAAATTCTAAGGCTGCCATAAAGCCATTGCTCCATTGAACAGCTGTAGTCTAGCGGTAGTTTAACCTCATTAAACAAGCTTAAAATGAAGTTCACCGGTCTCCAAGTGAAGAGGTTACAGATTAAGTCAGTCAAGACAAAGTTGCCTCAACACTTCCCACGTGCAAGAAGAGTCCTAATTGCAAAGCACTTGGATCTGTTCCGATTCCTACCCAGTGAACAGCAGCCCAGCGTAACAACTGCAGGAATAGCTCACCGTGGCTGTGAGTCAGACCTGCAGTGAACTAGGCATGCTTGCACGTATGGAGAAAATGATGGGAATTAGAGCTGAGCTCACAAATGGGTTCATCAGAAATACTTCAAAAGGCTTATAACCTTGCCGAATTTTAAAATAAAATACATTAATTCAAAATGACAATCGCATTGATGGTTCCAGCTAACCACAGACACAGAGAAGGTTTTACACAAATACAAAATAATTGATGGTGCATTCCACATTAAGGCTCTGCACATGACTTGCTCCCAATTATCATTTTCTCACTCAAATTCAGGCATTGTATGTACCCACTTTATTGCACATGACTTTACTTACAAACAGAACTCTGACACTTTTTCTGAGAACAATTATATCACGCCTTAAAATAAAGGTAAGTGAAATTTCAAATGACTGGATGGCTGCACAAGGCTTTAAGAAAGAATTTTTCATATTTTTTAACATTATCAAGTACATCACTCTAATAAGCCACAGTGCTATTACTTCTACAGTTATGCACTTCTGTTTTTCTTCTTTTTGTTGATCACCATCTTATAAACTAGCGACAGGAATATATTTCTAAAAGATGAATGCATCTCCCACAAAGAATCCCATATTAGGGCGGTTTATTACTGATTTATGACTGTCATTCTTCAACAAGATTGCTTCTCTTGTGTAAAACCTAAAATTTATTTTCTTATCCACTCTATCAGTGGTTTTGTTTGTTCTTCCCAATGTTTGAACAGAGCTTTCCTCTACTCCATAGTTATTTCTTGACTGCCTGTATACCTGGCACTTCTACCACATCATCAGTCAATTGATATTCTCTTTATCCAGTCACCTGCTGTCACACTACTCATACAAAGAAAATTGTCAGGCCCACAACAACATGCCTCACAAGCTTTCTCAACCTCCCCCTCACAATTTAAGTTTTTCCTTCTTTTGATGATCACTTTCATAACTACAGCTTTCATGTTTGTTCATACAGAAGATTAGCACTTCTCAGCTACCCTGCTAACACACATCAGGAGCCCAGCTTTCCTATGCTGGCTTGAAAGAGAGTAGCTACCAGCCACCCTGAAGAATGCTGCAGTACCACAATCGCTGCGTGAGAATAATTTCAAAAGCAGGAACAAAGCAAGGTGTAGGCTCAAGTGAAAAAAGAATCAAAGACTTAAATTATACCAGTGTTATACAATGGGGTAAACTTCAGGAGATTAATCCCCAAAATATAACTCAGAACAATTCCAACACCTTCAAATGCATTGAAGAAAAAAATCTAAAGGGAAAAATTAAAAAGAGAGAGAGAATATTAAACACGGGCTTATGGAGATTAGCTGGGACACAACACACCAGAGCTGTCCTCCTACAGTCTACATCTCTCAATGGATTTAACAACAAAACAAAAAAAAAAAAAGTAAAAATCACACTTTAAAAAAATCTCCATAAAAAGGTATAATTTTCTCTGTGTAGGCCACTCAGTTATGGACTATGGTACTGCAGCTCTACAACTTCTTCCATTTATCCTGAAACATCAAAGAAAATATCAATAGAACTCTACTCTCAGTTGACTAAGGGGATCCTTTCATTCATTCTATTTTTTTACTCATCTATGAGTTGCAACACGATTGACATCTTTTCCATCAGAACTGTACAGCAGCATGACAAGCTAGTTATTATATAAAAAATTATACAAATTACCTCTCCAGGTCAAGCTACAATCCTCTAGTTGAATGTCATTTTTAAAATTACAAGCTTAAATAACTTGTGCATCATTCTAGTCCAGACACTACACTCAGTTTCAGAGAAGGTTTCCTGGAAATTAAGGTTTTCTTATTTCTGTGTTGTTTTTGGTGACTGCTACCAGTATTACTGATAAAAACTGGTAACCCTTCTTCTGCAGCAAATGAGTATTTCTTGTATTTTTATCAGGGCTCCCAAGAAGCAAAAGTGACAAAACAACTTGCCTTCTTAAACCAAGTTTTATATTTTGGCTTCAAGTTTAAACTGGCTGGAAGTAGATATCTTTTGCCCCCCAGCTAACTTTTTATGCCACAGATCAATTAGTTGTCAAAAATGCATTCATATCCAATAGCAACAGCAAAATATGGGAGGAGGCACATTAGGGCAAGCAAATGCATTCATACATTCAGAATGCAAGCGGAGGCAGGAGACAATTAGAGAAGGAAATTCAAATATAAGGCATTTCCTGAGGATTAATGAGTGGGTGGTAGTGTTTCATAGTCAAGGGCAGGATGGGCTCTGCAACCGGCACAATTCATTAATCCCCCAGGCAACACAAACTGGGACTCTGCTAATTTTTTCTGCACTTCTTATTTTTCTTAAGATCTAATTAAAATTTTCACTTAATCTGACAGCATCATTCCCTCACAAAATCACAGAATGGCTTGGGTTGGAGGAGACCTTAAATATCATCTAGTTCTAGCCCCACTACCATGGGCAGGGCACATCCCTCTGGACCATGTTGCTCAAAGCCCCATCCAGCCTGGCCCTGAACACTTCCAGGGACAGGGCATCCACAACCTCTGGGCAACCTGCTCCTATGCCTCACCCTCATAAGGAAATAATTTCTTCCTAATATCTAATCTAAACCCACCATCTATCTCTGTTTGAGGACATTCCCCCTAGTCCTGTCACTATATGCTTTTGTAAGAATTCCCTCTTTCGCTTTCCTGTAGGCCCCTGCAGGTACTGGAAGGTCTCCCCAAGGCCTTGCCTTCTCCAGGCTGGACTGCTTCAGATCCCCCAGCTGGTCTGCAGAGGAGTGCTCCAGATTCCCTCCACCAGTCCATGTGCTCCTTAGGCCAGGAGCCCCAGAGCTGGATGCAGCCCTGCAGGGGGGATCTCACCGCTGCAGAGGGGCAGAATCCCGTGCCTTGCTTTGCTGCCGCACAGCTTTGGTGCAGCCCAGGACACAGCTGGCTTTCTGGGCTGCAAGTGCACATTGCCAAGACATGTTGAGCTTCTCATCCACCAACATCCCCTTGTCATGACCTCTGCCCTCAATCTGTTTCCTGCCCAGACTTTATTTGTGCTTGGGATTGCTCCGAACCATGTACAGGTCCTTACACTTGGCCTTGTTGAACTTCATGACATGCAGAGCCCAGTGCTGTCTGTATGTCTGAACAGCGTTACTATGATAACATCTATAAAATTACAGAATTAATACCTGGTGCAAAAGGCCAGGTAACTTTTCAAGTTTCAGAAAGCAATTCTAATTTTCTCCTAAAGACTAAAAACGTTCTCTGCCATAGAAACAGAAAGGGCTCAGCAGATGTAATCCTTTCCTCTAAATTACAAGCTGCTTGATGGCCTCCATTATCCAGTGGTAGCAGACAAAGAGCAGATCAAGTATTGGAGAGAACAACTGATTTTCAAACTGCCTTTCAATGCCTTAGGAAGCCACATACTGAACTTAGGCACTACTGAACATGTCCCAGCCAGCAACCATATTCCTCCATCATCATAACTCCACACTAACCTGTGACAGGTGCATCTATGTCCAGCAAATTCTTTTCCTGGCGGAGAATCGAAGCTCCCTCTGTTATTATTCTCAAAGCGACACTCTCTTCCAGTCTCCCTTCTTTCATAAGGTGTGCTTTTAAGATATCCACACGAGGTTTTCCATCATTATCAAACACTTCCTTAGCTGTGAGACGGTGACTTGGAGGAAATGGGACAGCTAGGTGGAAAGAAACAAAACATACATGGTCACTCTTTACAGCAAAGTTTCTATTACTGACACATTCCAAAACACATCTCAGCTCCAAAACAATGTTAACAAAGATCTTCTACTGCCCCTTACAATTTGTGGTTTAAAGTGTACATAGACTCCCAAAGATACCATTAAAGCACATGTGTTCTGTGGAATATATTATTCACACATGCAAGAAGAAGTAATTCACGCTTTAAAACTGAGAGGAGTATTTAGGCCATAATTACAGGTAGATACATTCAAACAAGCCCCCCAAAAGGCACAGGAATATCAGGGAATAGAGGAAACAGCGTTTAAACTGCTCTGGTAGAACTGGAGAACATTGACAGAAGACTCCCTTCCATTAACAGCATAAAATGCACAAAGTAGTGCAATATTTAATATCTGTGTGCGGACATGCAGAGATACACTACCATTAAAATTCTAAAAGCCAAGACAGAGCTCCCTCTAATGACTTTGGGTAGGGGGATGTGAGATGTTTTCCCTGTATAAGCAAGTAATAGTTCCCTACACAAGATGTATCTGAAGCCCACCAAAGCGCACCTCAGTGCCAAACACAGTGCTCCAGCAAGGACAGGGCAGAGGATACATCAGACTGAAGTTGGAAATAGATGAATAAACACAAAGGTTGTCCTGGCAACATGGCAGCAACCAACGAGCTGCGTACTGTGCTCATGTAAGGTCAGAGGCATAAACTTGTATGTTCCTGCTCTCCTGGAGCCAGCTGGAGCGAGAAGGCTCAGAGGTGATGCTGTCAGTTGCCAGGATGAGGCTGGAACACTATCCCAGCTTAACCCCCTCTCCTTCGCAGTTCTACTGGAGTGGCATTAGGCAGCGTCTGCCTCACAAGCCACAGGGTAATTATACTGATCCCTGCCACCGCTGCAGGAGGGTCAGGTTGTTCCAGAGCTCCAAGCAGGGAGAAGAGGTGACCACAGGGCTGGTCTCAGCTGGCCACATCTGCAGTACAACCCTGTCCTTGCCAAAGGGCCTTATCCCCTGTGGAACATCTCACTGGCAGCTTCGCCCCAGCACAAGACATGAAACCCTAACATGGCCGATCAATATATCTGTTAGCTTCAATTTTCTTCTAATTTCACCATCAGTGTACTTCAAAAACCTGTAACTCACACTCTTTGAACTTTAAATAAACATTATTTAAAGTTCAAACCAAGCACTCTTCACTTACACTACCAGAAGTAACAGAGCAGAAAACAAAAAGTTCTCTTCATGCAGTTCTTTCCCACTGATATTTTTAACAAAAACCGCTTCAGAAAATGCTTTTTTATTTTCTCTCCTCAATCTTTTTTTTTCCTTCTTGCTGCTTCAGCAGTCCATTTATTGAAGTAATCAGGTGGGGACTAATGAATATGGGTGTCTGCAATACACTGAAACCTGACTGCTCTCAGACTTAAACCTGGGGCAAAAAGGGGAGAAGGTGAAAATTTATGAAATAAACAATTTATTATGCAACATAGAAAAAGAATAATCTTTTCCAAAAAAGGGAAGGTGAATGATAGCTCAGCAGTTCTCCAAACCTACATCCTCTTTTTACAAAAACAAAACCCTGGAAGGCTAGCTAGTCCTAATGATCCTGCATTTCCAGCATGGAGGAGGAAGGAAGGAAGTTGGTACATATCTGCAATCACTTTGGCTGGAAGAAGCATGAACCCTTAGCTTGCATTCCTCAGCAAGACAATGGCCACTGTTCCTCCCAAAGGTATGGTAATGTACACACCTATGCAGTGCACCATTACTCTGAGGTAACTACAATAAACGCATGTATGCATTTTTACATTTATAAAGACAGAGCAAAACATAGAAGCAATGACGATAGCAAACAAAAGCTGTGACATAAAGCCTGCTGATATAGAAAAAAATATGACATATGCTGAAGCACTGTAAGAGTTCTGCAGGCAGAGCTCTAACAAAGATGTACCAGTAGCTAATTAAAGAAAAAAAGATACTGTTCCAATAGCAGATGATTCATGATTAATTAGCAAAAACATGAGTGACTGAATAGAACACAAACTGCATCTCCCATTATGAGAATATTAACTTTGAATGTACACATACACAGAGCTTCCACAGAAGAACAACTAAGAAATAGTCATGTTCCTGCAGAAGTCAGTTAAACATAATTTTTTTTACTGGTAACACCCACAAATGCCTGTATCAACCAAAATCCTTTTATAAATACAACAAACATTTAACTTCCATTGCTTTATAGAAAGCAATGTTACCATCTGAAAACACACGTGTCCATCTGTTTCACCATTCCTTTTCTCCTTTTCTGCTTCTTTAAACCTGTGGTATTAGCATGTATATATATAAATAACAAAAAATGCAATAAATGCAACAAACTTCACCATTATCAGAAATAAACCCTAGAATCTCAACAAACACCAACTGTGAACACAGAATACACAATGAGGAAGAGCATGGAGCTGGGAGAGGAGGCTGCCAGGGAGAGGCAGGAAGAGGAAGGAGTAGGGGGCTGAACTGCCAGCACCAAGCTCCTCACCATGGCACAGGCCCAGAGCATGGTTTTGTAAAAACAGGTAGGAATCTGTGTCAAGCAGAGGCCATAAAAAAGGTAGAGGCAATAAAATCATTTTTTTTTTTTTTGATGTATTTTTAGAAGTTTAGTGACAAATCTCACTACAAGACCACCACACAAGACTCATGCATGCCTAATCATACTCCGTAAAACTTAAAACCTGGACTGGTGTCCACCTCACTTACATTAATTTCTTATATTGGCATAAAAAACAAACAAACAGCTATTCACCATGTGAAATACTACCCTGGCACTTTGATAATAAAACATGGACTGCAACCAATGCAAAGAAACAAAGTTTTAAACCCTTAACCTCAGCCTGTCTCCTGATCCTCCGGAGATCAGAAAACACAAGAAAATACTCTTTAACCACCAACTAGTGGCAGTTTTTTCCACTTGTGCTTTCAGGTCTCTTGAGCATGTTCCAGCAAATGGAGGAAAAGATCAACCTGTTCTTTTACCGTTCTTGCAGGCTCCTGCAAAACCCATCTTATCGTTAACACAGCCACTGCAAAGGTCAGACATCATTACTGTTTCTCTCAAATATTAAGCAGCCTCTCTGGAACAAATAAATAAACCATAAAGAGCTCTGCTTAATTAGAGTGGACCATGCGTGCACACATAAATAAAATACAAGCATGTGGCAAAGCAAGCATTATTTTGTTTATGTATTATTCATTTTAAAATGAAGCTGTACACTAAATTAATACTCTCAGAGGAGGCTGCCCATAAGAAAAACTTTCTTTCATCCATATTTGAGTTCCCTGTAAATTATCTCCCTCTGTAATGCTTGTCCTATAATTTTATATAACTTATGCTGTATGGCTGTACATTCTATGTTTATAGCACACCATACTTTCATGACAAATAAATGTTTTCCTTTTTATTTGCAAGGAAAACACACCAATAACTGCTATCATCTCAATAACCCAATGCACTGCATTTGTCTGACAGCAATTTGCAATTCTCCATTTTGAGAAACACTTGTACTATAGCAGTGCCTAGAGCACAAGTTATTAAACATGTTGACACTTATGCCACAGGTGCAAAAAAACCCAAAAACTAAAAGGTCAGTCTGCAGCTTGGGTTTTTTACATCTACTTTTTCATAACCTTTAGACTCAGTATGCAAAAAAATTTCCCAAAACTATGATAAAAATCATCTCAGAAACTCCAACAAAACTGTATTTCTTAAAAACAGGAACACTTTTAATAGTTAACTAACAGATTTTGCAGTCTGACTTTGAAAATATATGCCCATTTTATAATGTGTTTGAACACACAGCATAATCTTGAGCATTCCTGCTGAACAATAACATCCATACTGGAGTTTTTATTATTTAATCGGAATTTTGCACTTCTGCACCATACAGGGTCTGACAAAACCTATACTGCAACACAAAGAAGCAGCCAAAGATTAACTTTTTGACCTAAAGACATTCGTTTAATATTACCTAATTCCTGTACAGTTGCCTATTAAATTCTAGCTTACAGGGTTTCTATGAACCTAAGGAGAAGGAACGATGACTTTTTTTAAATTTTTTTTTTTTTTTTTTTAAAGAACTCTACTTAATTCAGGTGACAGACAGAAACAAGAGGATGAGTCACTGCCATCCACAGCTGCTAAAGGGAACAGAGTGAAACCCCCCAGGCACTGCAGGGCTCACCAAAGTGGTGGAAAAAGGAAAGGGCACTGCCAAAGATGCTCAGCCATGCAGGACATAGAGTTCTCATGTGACAAACATTCCCCCTCTGCAGATTTCCTCAGGCACCACATGGACAATGCTTTCAACTCCATACACAAGTTATCTGGAGACAGATTCATCATTCGAACACACTGAATCGCTGGGATCTCTTTTTTAACCTACACATTATTTTCTCAGCAGGTACTTTTTGGGAGTACCATAGAGAAGGGTGAGTTATTTAGAAGACAAAATTTCTTTTTAATATAAATTTTTGTACTACAGCATTCATACCATGTGCAAGCTGTTATTAGCTTTTTATGTACTTAAAATTTTAGACAGGAAAATATGTCTCCACCTCATTAAAAAAAGCCCAATTATTTATATGACAGCAAAAGAGCCAAACCAAAATTTTCTCAGTGGAGATAAATCTGGAACACATGTTCTGATGTTTTCTAACAAAAACTATCAGGTTTCATTTTACATTAGCTACTGTCATTAGAGTAGGCACTGGAATTGGCAATCTCTCTCTAAAAGATCAAGCTTTCACCTGCTATTTTAAGACATGACGTATTTGAGGACTGTTTTTACTAAATCTGCTCACCAGATGGTGAAAGTGTTGGAAATTAGAATCTGGAAAATAAATCTACAGTATAAAATAAGAAGCAGCTATGAGGATTCCTATAGAAATTTAGCATGAATTTTTCTTCACTGCCAACAAGTTCTTGCAGTGTAATCAGAAGCGCTCACAACCGTATTTGCTAAAAGACGTAATTAAATTAACATCACTCATGAGCAAGGCACTTTGCTTCACAGAAAGCTGAGGTTTTCACTGGGCAAGCCATTCAATACTGCACTAAGAAAGGGTCCATCAAAAAGAATGTTGCATGAAGACACCTTTGAGTAACAGCACCTGTATGTGAACCGAATTGGGGGCAGACAAGAGAGTCATTCCTCAACAAAGCCCACATACACCAAATTTAGAGAGAAAACAGAAAGGAGTTCCTTTCACAGATATCTCAGATGACAACACAGAAAACAGGCCACTTGACAAGAGGCAGTAACACCTGTGGCCTAGAAAAAACAGAAGGTACTACAGGTTGGCAAGGAAACTGCTTCTCACAAGACTGAGATGAGCCTCGCTAGCATTATTTTTTGATGTACAAAAGCTCAAACTAACAAAATTTTTAAAAGTAGCAGAAGACACTTCATCGAATATCCCAGTTTCAATGACTATTTTTAATATATTCTGACACTTCAATCATAACTGGGGAACATAACAGCAAAGACCAAATTGCCTCAGAGAAGCTTGCCTAACTTTGGACAGAAGCTATGCTAGGAAGGTGTCTGTAAAAGCAAGGGCTGTGTCAATGATGTATTGATCCCAACATATTGCCAAGTTGTTTCCAGACACGAAGGCTGTGGCCTTCTAATCAGCAGGCTTCACCCTTTCACTCCTCCGATAAAATGCCCCATTCTAAGACAACCCATTCCAGCACACTACAAGCAGACCTCACATAGCATAACTCTGTGATACCTCAGGGAAGCAAATTTTTTACATAAAATACCTTTGCAGCATTTGAGCCTCTAATTTACAAGGGAAAAATGAATTCTCACCCCCGTGCACCTTGTTACTGCACAGGAGAAGGCTGCCTCTGACTGGCTGTGAAGCTGGGATTTGCACATTGTGCCAGCAGCTATTTCATTACCTCTCAACCATACGGGTAAGTTTTTGACAGGACGATCTCCTCTCAACTACCTCTGCCCTTTTAATGAACATACAGGGATTTTTTTTGCACAGCAGAGAGGAAGGACAGTAAAAGTCACTATTAACTTGGAACTACAGAATAGGGATGAAATCCTGTCACTTCTGTCTAATTACCACCCGAAGTGTGATGGGTTGACCCTGTAGATGCCAGGTGCCTGTTCTGACAGAATGAAAGGCTACAGTACTGCAACTTCCCACCACTTCAGGAATTGCTATGGTCTTTTTGTGGCATAACTGGCCTCCTCCAGAATACACAGTACCTAACAAAGTATACAGTAGTACTTTTCTTCAACTCTTTTAAAGAGCATAACCAATCTCCTCATAAACTCAGATCAAATTATACTTGGAAAGAACAACCGTAAGTAGCTATGTCACCTTCAGTCACCTCAAAAAAACCCCAAAAACCAAAACAAAAAAACAAAAGACAAAACAAAACAACAAACAAACAAACAAACAAAACCCCAAAAAAACAAAAAACAAAAAAAACCAACCAAACAAAAAAAAACCCAAAAAACAATGCCCACTACAACATAGGATTTGATTTTCTTAGTATTCACCATAGGAAGCTTTAGAAACCCTAAAGAAGAATTTACACAAAGAAGTTTTTCAAAGGGTTTAGAACAGTGGCACTCTATTCTTATCTGGGCTCAAATGAAGACTAGTAATAAAAATCACCTAGGCCTGGATAAACACACAAGATTCCCTTGGTGGTTTGACTCTCGACTGGTGAATTGATTGATGTGTACCCATCTCAACTTTTATAATGAAGTGTACAACTGATAGCAGCAACACCAATAAATGTGTATTCCTGTAACAAGCCAAATCTAATTTTCAATCATTTTCAAACAATTAGAAATAAAAATGTTTTTCAGTTGCTCAGAAAAATTCTGGAAAAAAATGGCATCAGAACTTTTCCAGAACAATATTTGCAGACAATAGGCACATCAGAGAGCATAGGAACCCTGAGAATCTAAGAAGAGATACAGATTGGAAAGAGGAATGGAAGGAGGTACATTTTTAAAGAACTGTGTGAAAGGAAAGCCTCTTAATCCAAAGAAATGCATCTGTTTGAAATATCAAATTGTAATGTATGCAGTTATATACTGGCAGCATTCCCACAGTATCTTTTGGCCAACTACTGGAGTAAGCAAACAAATCCTATCAGTCTTACAGAGCACAAAACAACACACGTCCCTATAAAATACTACAAAAGCCTATTTTTTCCTTGTATTTGAGATCATATGCAAGTACCTTTGACATTTACAATCCACTCCTGTCCACAGTTCATGGATAAAAAACCAATTACAAAATAAAGTAGAGAGGAAAAATTCAGTACAACAGGAAACATTTCCAATTAGGACCAACACATACAGTAAAAACTGGAAAATGTGATCGTAGCTTCCTGGCCTCATCAGAAAAGTTTGTTTTTCTACTTTGTTACACCCAAGTTTTTCCATAGGCCTCCAACTGAATACTGTCAAGCTTTGTTTTTATTAGCTTTTGGAACAGAGAACAATAATTACCCAGAGTTTAAATTCCTTTATAGGGACAATTCATTTGGAGAAAACAGGGGAAAAAGAACCCTGTAACAATGGAAAATACGAGGTCTTCCAAGACTTAGATAAGGAATCAGGCACACTCCTCCATCCCCCAAAATACCTGAGTGATGGATAATTTCTTTTCTGTGGTGAAGCTTCATTATTGTTCCTAATTGGAAGCAATTATGAAGTGATTGCATATGAAATTATTTCAATCTGCTGGGAAAAAAACCCAAACAATTGATTCTAGGACCTGGAAAACCTTCAGGTAATCAATCCACATTTATGGCACTATTTTCTTCTGATTTTCTGGTTCAACTTCAGTCAGCAGACACTACCAAATTTCAGTCTGTTTTATGGCAAAGGTAGCTAAGAGGGGCACTTTAAAAACAACCCTAATCTACAAACTGAATTTCTTCTCCAACCTTCTGAGCATAATGAGGTACCTTTACCAAGTTTGGTCAGACATCAGCTTAGCTCTGAGGTCTAACACAAGGTTTCCAATGACATGCAAAACGGTAAGGAAGCAAACACCGTTTCCTTTTCAAAGCTATTTTATCAGTGTAAGGTTTAAACACAACCAAGACTTAGTTTCCAAAAATTGGCCACTGTGCACAGTCTGGCACTTGCCACACAAATTTGTTGAAACAAGTCATAGACTCATAGAGGCTTGGGCTGGAAAGGACCTTAAACAGCATCTGGTTTGAACCCCTCTGCCACAGGCAGGGACACCTTTCACTAGAGCAGGTTGCTTAGAGCCCCATCCAACCTGGCCTTGAACACTTACTCCTAAAAGGAGAGATGAGCAAGTGCAGGTAAAGCAGCCTTTATTTGGAGATTTTCTGTTTCCTAACACTCCTTAAATGCCACATTACAGAAATTGCTCTGCTGAAATGTCAGCCTGCAGAAGTTGATTCCCAGAACAAGAAACACCAGCACACCTCTTGCTGATAACAAAAAAGTTCACTGGGCAAAAGAAATGAAAATTCCTGCTAGCATTACTAAGTAATCATTTAAAAAATACATCTTACATTTCATATTTAGGGCTATTTGGCACCTAGCAATTGATAACCTTCCCAAAGAACGTGCAGCCTACAGGACAAAGACAAGGGGTAGGGATGCTAACAGACCAAGGTACTTGACTGTTTGTCTCTTCCAGGTTCTAATTGCCAAATACCAACCAAGGGACTTGCAAGTAGCATATCTGAATCACGTAAGTTTTATTTGAAATTTTTTTTAAAGCAAACTTCTGAGAAAACACCTTACCTAAGACAATAAATATCAGGATGTGAAAAACATTTAAAACATTAACGTCTGAACTATGCCATGTGAACTAAATCAAAGTCATGCTGACCCGTAGATGTTAACCTGGTTTATTATTTTGCTGATCATGAGGCATGCAGTAAGTAGCAGATATACACGAGCACCTCATAAATCAGTCAGACAAGTCTAAGGAGTGAGCCTTACAAATATAAGTATGTGCAAGGACCAAGTGTAGCTGGAGCCAAATTAACCTTAAGAAGATGGAAACACAGTTGATGTGTGGGTGTTTTGTCTGTTTCAGGTTTTGTTTGAATTTTTGGATTTTTTTTTTTTTTTAAATCCCAAAGAGCTTTGCTTGTTTTAGTAGCATTTTTGCCTTTGACAGAAGTTTTAAATCAGCATACTTCTGGATGAGTGAATATATATTGACTCATACTGGTTTATGGTGCATGAGGAACTGGCCAATCTCTACACATACTAGTGTGAAAAACACCATTTCAGAATTCCACTAAACTAAATTCAATAGACAGGAAACACATGCATTAAAAAAAAAAAAAAGAAAAAGATAAAGCTAGTTACACAATAGAACTAATTTGTGCTAGGTTACACTTATTATTGATCCAGTAACAGCCCTTTCTTATTTAGGGGTCAGGTCATATGTTGCTGGAAAAACAGCAACAGGAAAAGCTACTGGTCTTTTTTTTTTTCCTATATAATTAAACATCTAGACACCATCAGTCCTCACTGCATGGTTTGGTTTTGTCTGCATTAGCATTTAGGGACATACACTTCATGTTACAGAGTCATATTTTAAACAAAAACCCCACCTCAGTCTTTACTATACCCAAAGAGTTGAAATGGCTGATTTCTCCAGGCACTGAACTGTACTCAGCACAATTTGTTTCTTCTTGCCTGGTATCAGAGATACTGCTTGCCAGTCCAAACTAGAACGTTTAATAGGGGAATTCTGCCCTTCGTTTACAGAAGGGGCATGAGCAGAAGGCAGAGGAAGCCCTCCACGGGCCCTGTAAGCCATGGTGCCTTTCTCTCCTGATGAAAAGTGAAACTCTTCCATGAGATTGTTACAAATACTTTCACATACAACTTACTCTTCTTCCAACATGCTCAGTGAACTAATTTTCCTGTGATGTTATTAGAGTTCACACAGATCAATACTAAAGATTATGGACCACATTCACCACCATGCTATGCTGCTGTAATGCCATTAAACAAATGTCCTTTCTAATCCAGCATTAAGGGATTACACGGAGCTTTGAAACTGGGTTCAGCCTGCTCACAATGTCTAAATAAAACTTACCAAACCAAACCCAGTGACACTGGCATTAATCTCAAGTAACGTGGCTGTGAATCAGCCCTGGTATTTTTGTTTGGTTTTCATGGCTTGCCTCTACCAGCATTTGAATCATGGAACATTCACACGGAAGTTCCACCTCGGACTCATCTCCAAAGTGTATTTATTTCCATCAACTAACCTGGACTTCTATAAAAAGTTGCTTTTATTTTAAAAGTAATACATACAGAATTTGTAAGAAAAAAAAATAGTATTTTTAGAAGGCAAGTTTTTGCAGATTGGAACATTATGTAGTTTGATAGGCTTTTTTTTTTTAACTTTTTTTTTCTGGGTATACATGCCAGCAATAGAATTTCAATGCCTTCAGTAAAAGCTTCTAGTCCTGAATTTGAAAGGATATTTAACCCAAATCCTCCTTTTATTTATTATATCTTTTATATTTTTGTAAGCCATATATTCCCTCAAATCTCAATTGCTGCTTAATAAATGTTAGATAAAAATAAATCTGTCTAAATTTACCATTTTGCTCATACTCTCTGAAACATCCTGTTCTTAAGCAGAACATTGGAGTTTAAAAAAAACAGCTTAATGAGGCAGTGAGAGAATCAGACACCTGTGCTTTATTCCCAGATCTGTTGTGTGCAAGTAATTTAATTTTCACTTGCCAGTGACTAAACATACAGAACACACAGAAAGACCTCAGCCCTGGGGTGCTCAGTTCTGTCATGCACCATCGTGTGCTGGTCATGGTGACTCTGTGATGCCTCTATGAAGGTCAGCACAGCACAACAGGACTCCCAGCACACTTTCCAAAAAAAAAAAAAAAAAAAAACAAAAAACCAAAAAACAAACCATCAAAGGAGCACAGTAACCAGAGAGAGACCAGGAAAATATAACTCTCTCATTTGCTAATGGCGAGGTGGCATCAGGCACTTTTGGTCACATCTTCGGTCTCAAATCCCTTAATGCAGAACAGGTCACTATTATTTCAAACTAAGATCAAAAGAGATTTCAATCAGACACAGCTCACCTTACCCAGTGCAGTGCTGTGGCTGAGAGACCCTTAGCTCAATACCATCTTCCCTTACCCTGATCAAGACCAAAATATTTTTCCAAAGATGATTCCAAAGCCCTGGATCAGAGAGAAGGAAATGTGATGCTGCAGCCTAGACAGATGCAGGCACCAGTGAAACTAAACTCATGCCTTCAGCTACAAAGGCCACTTCCACATTTGACAATCAGTGGTTCCCCGGACATAAAAATGGCCTCATCTGTCACAGGGTCAGGAATTTTGATAGCAACATTCCGCTACTGCATGAATAACTTTTCTCTGGTCCTAAGGAGTCTGAATTTTTTTTTTATGCTAAGCAGTTAACTTTTTGAGAGAAGCTGAGGAAACTCTTTTTTCCTCCAGGAAGAAGTAATAGAGTAATATTAGAGTACCTTTCCAGAGGTAAGAACTTTTACTCCTCCCTTGAACTCATGTTTTAACTAGCCTGAGATGAAGGTATGGCTACAAGATTAAGGGGGGAGAAGAACAGAGGGACAACTGTGCAAGTTATTGCTGCAGCATGGCAGTATTAATACCAATAGAAGTTAGTACTAATGATGAATGTTTGGACAAATAAAATTAAAGTATTTTTCACATAAAGAACCATAAAAAGCAAAAGCAGTAAACAGGATTCAAGTGCTCTAGAAAATAACTCAAGTTTCTCAGATTTCTGCTTATACATTAAAATAAGCACCATTAGCCAGATGAGAAACCTTGGATGCTATGTATCATGGAAATATAAAAACCAGATCCATTCATCAATGGATTGGAAATGACAAGACACAGCCCCTACACATTTCACTGGTTCTTAATCTCTCAAGGCCATTCACTCACTGTATTATCAAGAGCTGAGTTTACCTGTAAGATTCAGGTTGTTTTTTTTTTAATTACCTCAGCAAGAAACAGGACTTTACCTATGTGATATATCACTTTACTGACATTACTGATCTAACTAATATAGCTGACCTGCTACATTATTATATATTATTATAATGAAAGAAAGCAGAACCTGGAGAAGCATGCCATAATCAGCACCAAAAAGCCATTGCGCATCGACAATCCGTGACATGCCACTTGACTTTCCTCTCTCAGAGACTGCTGCCCTGTTCTGTTTTGTTAGATGCATTACTTCATTTCAGTGTATCATCCTGACCCAAGAAAAACAATTCTGACTTAAGTGGAACACGGGGTTTTTTCATTCAAATAGATTCAAGGGTCTAGTTCCTGCTACTTGGAAATCAAAGAAGCATCTTTCCAAGAGCACCAATACTTCTCATGCTGAGCAATGGGCTTGCACTAAGTATGTAATAAAGACCTGCAGATAAAAGGCACATTTCATGAACCAAATGATGGAGCCTGAGGACAGAGAATTCACCAGTTCTTGCTACATGCAGATCTCCCACTATTGCAAGAGATGCTGTGGGAAGGTCAAAGATGCTCAGGGGAAGGAACACTTTATAGCCTAAAACAAGCTGCAGGAAACAAAAACCAAAAAGCAACAAACAAACAAAAGAAAACCAACAAAACAAACAAAAATTTTGGGCACACAACACTACCTGAAGCAGGTCTGTAACTACACAAGACTTTCTCCTGTTTGCTCAACTCTTTTGCAGTTTTATGTAACCGTTTTAATAAAGCCTAAGGAAACAATGATCAATAAAATTACTTCTCATAGACCTTTCTTCTATACAAAACCATCTCCAAGACCTCTGGTGTACTGCTGGCCTCTAAAACCAAATGGAGTAAGAATACCAATGTAAAAACTGATAATTCCCAAGGCGTTCAAAATGTAGGAATATTTACGGGGGTTTGGAACTGTCTCCTCTTGCATTCTTTTTAAAGGCAAATTTCTAATGAACACACATTGAAAATCCCTGGCATGGCTTCACCGGGCGGTAAGCTCAACCTGTGGGAGGCAGAGTCAAAATCTATCCCTCAGTGACCTGAAAGGTACATGGAGATTTGCACAACCAGTACCTGCCAGTACCACTTCTCTGCACATGTTGTGACCAAGGCAAGAGCTCCCCTGGGGGCCAGCGTAACAAAAGGAAGCGCCTTTACTAGTGCAGAGGTACCCCAAACTGAGCAACATGCCTTACAAACTTCCAAAATCAAGAGGTTTTGTCGGTTTGTGGAGGGTTTTTTAAAATAAATTCAGCTCCGCACCGTTAACAATAATGGCAAAAATGACTGTGATTACACTTCCTGAAGTGATTTCTGACTTGTTACCCTGCACCATTTGCAGTGAAAGCAGAAGTACTTGTAAGGTGGACAGAGACTGCACATGGACATGAAGTATTTGTAACACCTATCTACACACAATTACTCTAAACAAAACTCTGTGATATGTTTTGCATTTAACAGACATAACATCAAGGACATAATACCATGGTGGTATCAAGACATATGGCTGACACCCCTGTTACACACTCTTCCATGTTTATTATTAAAGGAGTGAATTACGATTACAGAAGTTGACAAGAAAGTAAATACTCACTGGCCTGTGTTTGCATGCACACAAGTGAAAACTTTACAGATTACAGACTTGATCTGTTAAAGCTATACAGACCTAGAAAGAAGTACAAAAGGATATAATGACTGCACTTCCTTTTCACAGAAAAAAATCCATATCACACACAGCTGAAAAAGCAAAAATGCTTCTCCAGGTTTGCTGACAGGTAACATTACACTGCACTGATGTGAACGATTGGTCACTTCTGACAGTGCTGCCCTAAGAAATTAAATTAGTTTTGTAACAGTCTGGGGGGTATGCGTCTTAAAAGTCTCACCGCTTCACACAAAATTCCATCTAAATGAGAAAGGCAATGGACACTAATCCACATGCTCCTAGAAGCCTCAAGGACGATATATATGCAAACACACCAAGTGGCAGCAAGGCTTCTAAATGATACTAACTCTTGATCAATACAAATGCAAGCACAAAACCCCCAAAGCACACAACCACCAGAAGCATCTATTCCATATGAAATTTTTTTGAGGGAATAGGTAAAAAGGAATGCATCTCAGGGCTGTGAGTACCCCAGGCAATTTGGATGCTCAGAACCTTCCAAAATAATGCGTTATACCCAAAGCACACACCAGAAGAAATTCCTCAGTACAGGCTATATTCATTTGGACCCAAATCACTAGAGCAACCTTTCCTCTGCTCAAGGAGTGTCTTCAGCAAAGCCGTTATCTCCAGAAGCAATGTTGTTCTGAGAGGAGAGCACAGGAGATCTCTCATGTTTTATGGGCAGCCAGTGGGCAGCTCCAAGACTGAAGCACTGAAATGCCATCTTTAATCACGAGAGAACTTGAGGGAGATGAGTCTTTCAAAAGCCCCCCCGTTCCACAAAAAACACGTACAAACAAGGCAGACATTGCAGGTAAGGGCCCACTAAGGGAGAGATGCTTGTCTCCTCCTTACCCTAATGACCAATTGTTTATCAGAAGTAAAACATTTGCCCTGTTATGAAGGTCTTCAGTACACAATCAAAAAGGTACAGAATGCCTTTGTTTCCAACTTAATAATCCAGGTTTTTTTAATAAGTTTTCCAGCACAGAACAAATTAGTGAGATGGTAGCAGCTCCCAGCCTTCCCATTCTGCTAATTGTTCCTCAAGAATACCACTGGAGAGCTGGAACAATATTTGAACTTGCTTCCACACTTTTTTAATAGCTTTTTTAATATTTGTGACAAAACAGACACTAAGCAGAGTGAAATGTCTGCTTTTCCTGACTTAACTGCAGCTTTCCAGAATGGCCCACAGTACTTCCTTGTAAATGCAGCTGAAGAGTTGCATTATTAATATATTGTATGAAAATAGCCAAAAAGATAAAATAATAAAATACTCCTGTCTAGAAAGAAAATAGCTTAAAGATAAATAAATTTATAATTAGTCAACAGAGATCAATAATCACCTCTGCATCAAAAATAAGTTTGTTTTTTTTTTCCCTAAAGCCTGTTATGACTGGAAACACAAAACCTTTTTTCTATACTTGTTCAAACCAGCTTCTTGTAGATTATGCAGTAAATGTCAGAACAAAAAAAAAGACTATTTGAGGCCAAAATGCTCCCAGCCCATTACTTAGGTTCCAGTTCTAATACAGAGCAAAGCCTGTATTTTGCCATTCACTTCACACTTTTCTAGTAATACGCATCTAAAAATTTTAAATTGCAGAATCTGCCTCTCTTACTCTGCTTCCTCCCTTCCCCATATACTAAAACATCACAATTACTATAAAAGAAAGCTGTATTTTTCACAATACTTAACACTGTATTGCATCAGACTTATTAAACAGAACTGATTCCAGTCACCTAATACAGAAAATCCCAATGGGAGCTGCAAAGGCCTGAATGGTTTTCATCTAATTTGGTTTTGAAAATGCATCACCACGTATCTTCTAAGCACTAAGGTCTAATTTGCATCTTTTTTATTACAATGCAATAAACTACTGTGGCCTAGGTGTGTTTAGCTATTACTCTCCAAAATCCATCTAGCTCTCCAAGTGTAACTAGTTCTAGGCATTCTGCCTACCACTCCACTGTTGGAATTCTGTGAAGAGGAAGTTAGGTAGTGGGGTGGTTTTGCTGCTGTTTTGGGGCTTTTTTCCTATTTGGAGAAGGGTATGTTTCACCTCAACTGGCAAAAAAATCAGATTTCACTTAAACTACAAAACAGCAGATTTAATTACAGTCATTATTTAAAGTTTTTTCTTTCCCCTATCTAGCACCTTCAAACTTTGTTAATCTTTGACTGTTCCGCTGTTCTGCTCAAACCATATCTGATCTTTCTTTTTTTGAGAGATGTTGTTTTCCTGAATAGCTTTAAAGAACAGTCTTTAATAAAATTATCACCCTTTTGTTAGACAAGAGTGAGACAACTTTACTTCCTAACAAAAATGGTGGTGAACACAAAGAAGAAATCTGCTCTGTTGAAGACAGGCTAGTATTTCTAGTGTTGTCTTCTGGGGGAAAAACACAGAACACCCTAGGCTGAATTAAGAGTCAGTAAAGAAGCACTGAGAAATAACAAAACAAAACAAACAAAAAAATTGTGGATGTGCAGGTAAGACAGAAGAAGTTAGCTTTTCCACTCCTTTTTATTGCCACAATGATTGTAATGACTGGGATAATAATCTAAGAACCAGCACCAGTTTGCCTTCCAGCAAACTACTGTCTATTGAATGAGCAGCAAAACCAACTCAAATCTTTCTCGTGTTCCTCCCAACCTCTGAGTTACTTTTACAAATGAATTAAAAGACACCTGTTAGGAAAATCTAGAATTCATCAGATATTGGATCAACCACCTGGCAACCAGCAATACCTTCCTTACCAATTCAGTGCTCCCACTGTAAGACACAGACAATGCAACAACTACATTTTAGACACACATATCTGAGTGCTCCATCAGCTCTGAACTGAGTCCATAAATGGCTTACTTGCCAGCATAATTCACATTACAAATAAGATCCACTGACCTTTAAGAGGGTGCAGAAAAAAAGAGCAAACCAAAGTCTGATTTCACTAGAACTTTCTGAGCACAAGTTGAAGCATTTCAATTATCTTTTATCAAATACTCAGTGAAACAGAGGAGATTAAATTAAGTGCACTTCAACTGAATCATTTTCTGCAGAATCAAGCAGTCTCAAATTGCTCTGCAACTTGATAAAGAGTAGAAAATCCTGCATGTAAATGAAAAGCAAGTACAAATGTATTATATATTATATTCATATGACACAAAGGCTTTTCTAAGATTAATATTATCTTAACATTAAGAACAGAAAGGTACTAATGTTTACTAAGTAGGATTTAGCACACAAGAAACAAAATCCTTTGTACTTAATTTCTTGAATGTGTATTAACGAAGTCCAAGACTGCCACTGGGAATTTCCCGAAGCACCAAAGAATCCATGCCTTATCCAGATGCAAGCAAGTCAGAAAGCTCAAACTCCAGTTTCTCAAGTCTTATCACTGTCAATCATGTTGCCACAAAATAGCGTTCACATTTTTCTTAGTTTAAAGATTAGACTAACAAAAACCTCAAAGATTGCTGGGTTAATTGCAACATCATCCATAAAGCAGAAATGTGGGTCTAAAAGATCTACCCCTTGTTCCCCTAGATGCAAATAATGTTATAGTTTCCAATCTTCCTCATGCTAGTTCAGTATAGCCTGTCCTAATTAAACCTTAAAAGTTGAATAAACACATTAACTTTTAGTCATATTAATTTTGGCTCTTGCATCCATACTATTTTCTACCTGAGGTACCATCAGACAGGCACTTTGGCAAAACCTGCATCATTCTCAAGACCCCTGCCCTGACATTATCTGGTACAGGTATAAACTTGTTGAAAGCCTGTGTAGAAAATCTGAAAACCAAGAGACCTGTGAAGCACAGTTACCACACTTTCAAGGCCGCTGAGTTCAAACTCAAACGTGTTTAACGGTTCTGTTCTGTGGGATACATTAAAGAAACACAGTACATGGATATCCGGTCTTTTTTCATTATCTGAAGATCTTAAAACCTGTGTTCCTGCCCTAAAAATTTAAAGATATTTAAATATTAAAATGAATATGTAATGGAAAACTCAAAAGGATAAATTCTACATTTAAAGCTTTACAATCAATCTTAATTACTTCTGATTTAACTCCTTTGGGGGAAAAAAACCCACCTACTTACTAAAATCTGAGTCTTAAAAAAAGTGATTTCTAAATTACTTCAGTCCTACGCTCATACTTCGTATGTTGGTAATATCACTGTCAGAATCTACCCTGCTTATAGTCAGGGGAAGATAAGCAGCAAATCCATTATTCCAAAATCACAAACTCTTAACCAGCAACCATCAGTTGAATCAGAGACCTTGGCTGACAGGACAAAAAAACCACTGCTGAATTTATGATCTTAGTACTTGCCTTTTCTGCAGGCAGCCAAAATAATCTTGACACATTTATGCACATCAACTTTAGTAGGAGATGTCAAGCAAGTTAACTTGTTTGTGTATTCCCCATCCACCCCAAGCTTAAAACCTTCCAAATGCAATCCCAGAATGTTTCCTGGCTAGAAGCTATGTATGAAGCTATGTTTTCAAGATGGGGGAAAAAGAAAAAAAAAAAAAAAAAAAAGTAAAAATTGTTTGGGCTAATCCAGCAAGAAAGAAGAAAACGTTGTTCCTCACAGCAAAGGCAAGGCAGGGGACAATGAACGGGTTTTCTGAGGTTCAGAGTCCCAGAGAATGGAAAGAAAATATTGCATATCCATCTTTTCCATATGAGGGACTGTGAGTTATTTTATAATGAGACAACACAGATAAAACATATTATGCCTTCCTCTACAAATGAAGGGCCTTGGCAGAGATCCTGCAAAAAAGAACAGATCTAGTTTCCATAGCAGTCCCTCTTTCCTCAAACTTCACCCTGAAATTTTTGGGATGCATATTGGACTGCTTCCAAATTTGCTCTTCTCTTTGGAATTTCAGACTCAATAATGAGATGAACACAGTGAAATCACAACTCCAGCAGTGCTCAAACACAGCAACTTCAAAATGAATTAGATGTAACTGACAGACATTTTAGCACAGAAGGGCTGCTTCCCAGTACAAGGAATCAGGTCTATAAGCAAGGAATAAAGGATCAGTTTTCATAGCGTGTGGAAGAGCTGCATTGCATGAAACACTTAACAATTCACTTAGCTGAACAAACTTCTTATATTTTCCAGCAAAATACAACACAGGAGAACACTGAAGATATATTTATCGCAAAAACCTTGCCACAGGGAAAAGAATGACTATCAAAAAAGCAAAATATATATATGTATGTTAATGGAAACAGCTTAAAACCCTCTCCTCAGGAATTCAAAATGAACCTGCAATCACGCTGCATTTTGTTTTCTTTTTCCATCACTAAGAAATGACGTCTGCCATTCATATCATTTAACTCTACCTAGTTACCTGAAAAATTACATTTCAAATGCAGTATTTGAAAGACAGTCTCTGCCTCATCTTTCACTGTTCAGAAACACATATTTGAAAAACCCTAATAGCAAAACACAAGTGCAGAATAAACACATCTACAAGACAAGGACAGAACAGGGACGTGCATGTTTCTCTGAATAACAGGCCGGTACAATTAATTAAAAATACAAAACCACATCCAGAAACAACAAATAACCTCTCCTGCAGCAGAAACAGACAACACACTATTTCCAAATACTGAGCAGCTCTGTAAGGTAAGTTTATCCATGATGCACAGACAAGGCTATTATTCAAAGAGGTGGCTGTATTGCCTGCCTTTGCCTTTTTACTACTGACGTTTTTTCCTTCCCTTAATTCCTTTTCATGAAGGCTTAGGCCCAAGGAAAGGCTTACTCATTTGCAGAATTGAAAATAACCCCAACATCTGGTAGATTGCATTAGCTCAGCTCTCCAAGGTTTGCCACAGAAGTCAGGCAACATTCACCCTCCCATATTCCACCAAGAAAATTCTTAATGATTTCTTCCCCCTAATATAAGGATTTCGGTTAGAATACTTTTCTTCTTCTTAGGAACAAGTATTTGTAACATCGCATGTCAGTTTGCAGGACTTTATAGCTCTCACGGTATGTGATTAGATGGGATTTGGATAAGGTTTGTTTGGCTTTTTGGAGGGGGAGAGGGGAGGGAGGGGTGTTTTTTGTGTGCTAACATTTCAAAACAAACATCTAATATCTCACTACTTCTATATAAACAAGAATCATCATCATCATAATACAGCCAAGCTTTATGTCAGATTAGGATTAACTCCTACTTTTAAAAACGGGAACAGAAACACCTGGAGTTGAGGAACTTTCGAAGCCAAGTATATTTCTTGTACTTGCTATCAATGCATTTCTCCCAGATTCATTTTTTTAATTCTTGCAAGCTTTCCTCATGGTTTACCACAGCATTCAAAGCAGCCTTATATTTTAACTACGCTGTTTGGCAATCCAGAGCTGCTCCAAACACACGAGATGTAGGCACACACCGAACAGCAATGTCTTGTGACTTGTCCTTTGTCTTTCCCCTAGTGACACCTGCCACTCCACTTTGCTGTGCACTACTTAGGCCGACTGAGCATCAGGCTCCTGCCTTCCCAGGGAGACCCATGGGAAGATGATCCTGGAAATACAAGTCAGGGACAAGAGACAGGTCAGAACCTAGCACGGTAGAACTGTAATTTTCTCATGTTTTCCATTCCCATGGGTGCACTCACGTTTATCTACATTCAACTTCATTTACAATTTTGTGGCTTAGTTAAGCAGAATTGTAAGTGTTGCACCATTCTTTAGAGCTGGCCTGCAACTGCCCTGAATAAATTAGTACTTCATTACCTCACTGTTCACCTGCTCTTCCAAATCGTTTATACAGCCAACACAACAGGGAGTAGAACTCTCATTTTTTCCAATATGTATTACAATGTTTCCAGCTTTCCACAGTTGATACTGCCTATTTCAAAATTTATTTATACTTGAAAGTTACTGTTTAATTTGACATTTAGGGCTACAGAACACAGTGCTTTTCTGCAGAGGAAAAATACCCCACTGTCTTACTCATACTCTTCATTTTTGGCAGTCTCTCTCAGAAACACTTTGTCTCATCACAGAGATCATTATCCTGAGATGATGCAGCCTGTGTGCAGGAATGAGCTATGTGCCATTATGACTCTTGCAGTAACAGACCTGATTCCAGTTTCACACTGTTACAACACATCACACTTTGTCCTTATTTTATTGCTCTTGAGTCCATTAAGAATGACAGTTTGATCTATTATCAGGGACTTGGCTCAAAGGGAATGTAAAATAAGGAACTCCAACTTTAGGATAAGTACTGCACCACGCTACTTAGAAAACTAGAGTGAGCTCGTTTAAATGTAATTTCAGCACACAAAAAGCTTTTTCCATGCTTACAATACATATTTTGGCTTTTGCTAGGATCCCATTTTATAAAACTTCAAGTCAACCTGCTACAGCAGCCTCACTGCAAGATGAACTAATAATCTGGTGGGCCTCATGTCCTGATGACCGCTAAAGCACAGGGTTTTATTCTGAAGCGCTAACAAGAGTTAACAAAAACAGAATGCAGACCTGGTGTGACTTCACACATTCAAGCAAGATAGTAGGTAAGACAAGAGAGGAAAAGCAGTGAAGCAGTTGAGTGCTTACACTTGTAAAGAAATCTAACTTAGCAGCTTATGCCTAGTAAGGATACAGTGGGAGGCCTGCAATTCACTTACTGAAGATTTATAAAGGAAGAACTTCAAGTACATGGCCAAAGCTTAGGTTAATGTCTAAGACCTAAGAGATGGAAGATGAAATTAGCAGACACAGAAATCAGGAATAAAACTTCCAGTCAGCATATCTTGGTTTCATGCAATACCCTAGGTACAGTAAAAGATAGCAATGGACTTAGCTCTGTGCCCATCAGCTTCAGCAAGTGATACTTTTCAACATAATAAAGAGCAGGTAGAAACTAAAACCTGGGTCCCATATTGTCACTTCCCATATTATTTTTATAATATGGGAAGTGACAATCTGCAGAGCAGTAAGAGGTTTGCCTGAAGCACAACAGCAAAAGGTACATATTACATGCTATAGCAACTAAGCCAGGAAGAAAACAGATCTCAGCTGAACTGAAAAAAGGCAAATTTTGAGCATACAAGTAAATGCTTTGTCAAGTGTTTGCATAAGTCAGGGGGTGTGAGAGGGAAATCATGGGAGTGATTATTTTCCTATACAGTAAAGTATCCCAACTGTTCTTGCTGTCTCTTCATACTACACAAACATTTCAGAAGAAAATATGAGAGGCCAGCATTGGAGGGCTGGGGTCCAACTCACTACTTTTCATCATGTCTCATAGCTGGAAACTGGTTTAAAGACTGAAGCATGAATCTCTATTCATAATACCATCTCCCTGTATCGTGGCCATATAGCACCGTTCATTAGCAGAGATTTCCTGAAATACTTAACCAGGAAGGTAATGGTAATGTGGGCTAGAAGGTACAGGCAAATATGAGCAACCAGCATGAGTTACAAGTTAGTTAACTTAATATTTCCTAAAACATCTCTTCCTTCTGTGATTTTCTTAGTGGTTTTTCAGTTTCATCTATCTTTTCAGATTTTAACAGACATTACTGCTTGTAGCAGAATGCAAGAGAGACAGTGCGAGACCTCAATTAGAAATTAAAAGAATGGTTTTGAGGAAGACTGTTTTTCCTCTCCTAACTCTGAACTGTACATTGGTTTTGGTCTACCGTCTTCACACAGATAACTTGTCTTTCCCTTTTCCCCCCCTCCTTAATTACAAGGATAGGAGTGGTCCTGCACCTCTGTGTGCCCTTTTCTCATTTGACTAATTGAGTTTCAGACTCATACTCCGGAGCATTTCAGAAGCCTAAATAAAACATCTGGCTGCCAAAATATTTATTTTAATGAATTTTCAACCCATTGAAACTTGCTTATCATGGTATCATTAAAAATCTCCTTACACAACACACTTTTATAGTCTTTCACTGGTAGTGCATCTTCATAGGCAGAATATTTTCAGCACTTCAGTAGTGTGAGGAAGGGAGAAGAAATCGGAGAACTGCAAGCACATGGCACGAAGGACACAAGCAGCACTGGTTATCCAGACCTCGTCTTGTCAGAGGTGCAGTGTCTGCACAATTCTCTCCCCGCTCACTCAAAGCCACCCAGTGATGCCTGTTTTCTTGCACGTGGATTGAGACAGCCCTAGCGACACCAATCTGTCACTTCAGTCCAGTAGCAAGGGGAACATCAGCTAAGGGAGACTGCAGTGGAAGACACAAGGAGGTCAAACAGGAGGAAAGAAAACCAGAAGAGGTGGCAGCCTGTGCTCCAGTCTCCTGTCAAATAAAGCCAAATAAAGTGCCTGCAGAAAAGCCTGCACAACAGCATGAACTGATAGATGTGATTAAACAACTGAACCTAAAGCAGAAACCTGTACTACTGTACTTTTGAATCTTAGTTTCTAACATTTTCATTCATCTTGCATTGTTTCTCATTTATATCTTTAGATTCTCACAGATGGGAAAAGTTCTAAAGCTGAGGACTGATTGGACAGTTGGATGCTGAGTATCTCCAAGGATGGAGACTCTACAACCTCTCTTTACTATGCTTTCATTCCAGGGGAACCAAAAACCCTAGATTGGTATCAAGAGCCAAACTACATAGGGCACACTCAGCATGACTGTGGGAGAAATCAATTCATAGGTTTCCCCAGAAATATGCTAAACTGCTGCCACTCTTGTAAAAAAAAAAAAGAAAAAAGAAA
>VZTX01000588.1:267548-315642 GCA_013400915.1 Pardalotus punctatus
AGAAAAAAAAAAAAAAAAGAGATCATTTGATCTCAATATACCTACAGAGGAATGCAGTGAGGGGAGTATTATTTGTAGAATAAGAAACCAACAAGAATGTCCTTGGAAATTAAAATTAGGTAATAACAGGTTTTAGGTATTATACTGCTACCTCCAGAATAAGAAGGCCAGTGAGTACTTCTCATATATCAGTATATATATATATATATATCAGTATAACATATCCTTGCAGTCAGTTATAGTGAGAATGAAAAGATGTATCAAGACCATTTCACAGAGCTGTATTCCCTACTGCCCTAAATCCTAGGAAATTTTGCGAGAGTAAGATGTGGTTTTCCAAAATCTCTCTCTTCAATACTGTTGACTTGTATTCACAAAATTGGAAGACACAAACAGACATAGAAGAGCTTTACCACTTGAATACTTAGACTTTATACATTCAGTCCCTCCAAAATCCTTGTTCTTCAATGGCTACCATCACTGGCCTTCCTAATCATATTTAATACTGCTACCCATATACCATGAACTTCTCTTTAAATGGAATAGACAGCTGCAAGAAGCCATGAGAAATTTCATTCCTTTGAGCACTGGCACTACTGCCCTCGTATACAATCAATAAAATAAATCCTTGCACGTGCCCCTCACTTGGCCACCATCAGAAATCAATACAAGAATGAGGAATGGTGTGCTCACCTGCCCCTCTCAATGCTGCAGCCAGGGAAGGGGAGAATGAGCTGTCTGGGGGACCTCTGGCAGCTACTTCACATTTACTTGAAAAATCTCCTGCCAGTGCCAACCGCATAGATTACACAGCTTTTTATCTGTTTTACAGCAAACAAAGCAGTTGCCAAGATAAAGCTGCTGTGTGCAACCCAGCAGGGTTACAAACCCACAATGGCAAACTTAAAAGGTAACAGAAAAAGCAATAACCTAGCACTACCCATCGTCTCCTGCCACTGTAAGACTGTATTGGAGTCAGAGTCATTGGTTTTAAGCCAAGGGATAAAAAGAAGTGGATAATCTTCAGCTTTTTACGCGATTCTGCTGTTTCAGACAGAGATGTTTGCTACCTCCTGTCCCCTGACATGAGGGTTTGATTTTGCAAGGGATTCTCTTCCCTTCCCATGTACTTCTATAACATTCCCACACACAAGGGATTAGGACAACACACTTCTATCAGCAACTCTTGCCAAATATTAGCATTTAAAATTAGGTTTAGATCATGTAACAAATCACAAAAGCACAAACAAAAATATTTTATCTAACATAGTGTTCATTCCAGTCATATTTTTTGACACTTTTCTTTTTCCTTGTCAGATTTTTTGGGACTGGGATGAAAGGCAAGCTAACAGAAAAGAAGGTTTTAGCCCAAACCCCAACTATGCCTGAATCTACAACCAAGATGTCTTCCTATCTCTTAAATCTCTTGTTATCCCCCATTAAGGACAGGGATTTACAGAGCAGAAAATTAAATGTCAGGTTTCAAAAATTACAGTTGAATGCTGGGTTCAACATGCTTTCGTCACTGTAAATCCGTTTAGCTTGTTGCTGTCCCCATGATTTTCTTGCAAATGAAGGTTTCCAGTTTGGGGTTATGTCTAACAGAAGCAAAAGCTGTCTGTTTTCTGTGTTTGGAGACAAAATATAGGACATTATGCATCTAATCTATAGATTAGCATAAACAGCATAACCATCTTTTCACAGCACTCAGAAGAAAGCAGCTGAAATTCAGATGAACATACCAGATATGATCATTTCCAAGTAAAATGCAGAGGAAGTAAGGGTTTGGCCTGAGTTCTTTTGCTTAGAAAAGATGAATAGGGGATACACTCAGGGTTTTTTCTCAAGATTTTGGACCTCATTTTACTGAAGACCTCTTTACATTCAGCATACTAAAACTAGGATGAAAAAATAACTCCTCTAGCTCTGCCTGACCCACTTATGAAATTATAGTTAGGTCATATTTAGACTTTCAGAGATGACCTAATATACAGAACATCAAAGTTAGACCAACCTGTTTCCTTAGGGTTTGTTAGATGAACCTAGAAGTTTGTTCAGTCAGAGGACTGGCTGTCATATGCTCTAAACACTTCTCACTCCGAGATGAAGCTGCTCCATGACAGTAATCAAATTTCACCACTCTGCCATACACTCTTTCCTTGCCTACTCTGCATTTTGTGTGAGAACCCAAGAAAACCAGAACCCAGATCCCAAAACCATATGGGTGACCATGACAGACGGAACTACGTTAAAGATCTTTTCAAGTCTCTTTGAATTTTCCACTGACGTAATAAACGCTGAGACACTAAAGTGAAACATGTTCTGGAGCAGAGACTTCAACTGCAAGACCATCCAGGCAAATCTCATCCCTAACATACAACTGCCAACAAATGTGCATGACTAACCCAGTATCTTTAGACTCCTTCTACCAGGAATTTGACAGCACAATTGAGCTCCTTCTACGGTATGAATCTTAAACAGGTTGAATTTGTTCCCCACGTGCGTGTTGCTCTCTACAGCCTAGAAAAGGAGATGAAGGCAATTACCGGAGGTAGAGACAAAAGGTAAAATGAATCCAGACACAGGTCTCTCTCCACATCCCCCATAAAATGGCTTCTCCTCTCAGCTAAGGAGCTACCATCACACATTTTCCACAGTTAAGTCAGTTACAAGATTTGAGCCAGCAGTGCAAACCAAAGAAAAACAAAATCCCACCAGCCACAGTCCATCCTCTGGCTATATACAATGTCACACGAATTCATGTAAATCTCTACATGCAAAAGCTGGGCCATCCACCCCATTGGTTTGAACACTTACATGACAGTAAGGAGAAACGAGAAGCTTTTTTTCCTCCTATGGATCTTTCTGTGAATTTCTTTTGAAGATGGCAACCACACTACCCACATGCATAATGCCTACAAGCAGAAGAAAGTGTCAACTTCCACCAGCCTCCCACCAGCACAACTGACACCATCTGAGCTCCGAGGTTTAATCTGATTCGAGTTAAGCAACCTCCTGAACCACACTCAGCAAAACATATTTTACTTTTTCCCTTTCAGGAGTCCCTTCTCCTGCCCCAAGACTTTAGAACACTACTCAGAGTGAACTGTTCTTTTGAAAACTGATTTGTTCAAGTGACATGATAGACTGATGTGTGAAGAAGGCAAAATCAATGCCCTAATTTTCAACCCATATATTCAAGATGTAGTTTTCCATGTCTTCTACTAGACAGCAAAAATAAGTATAAAACACTGACAGCATGATAAATATCATTTAGAGGTAATGGGTACACTCTAAACACAAACTTAATTAGAATAGATTTGAAAAGTTAAGAAGCCATAAAATAACATGAATAAAATATTGTCAGAAAGTACAGAAAATGGATAACAAAACCTACTCTTTTACTCCCTACCCCGTTGCTCAAGTGTTTCTCTAAAGTCTGTTGCTTTTTTTACAGACATATTTTGCTCAATCGTGCATTTATTAAATTCTGAGTGCTATAAGGCTCTGCTCCTAGGACAAAAATCTGAGCTGATTTCTTCTTCTGGTATAAAAAGCCTCTATAACAAAATAAATTCTAAGTGGACAGAAGCAACTTTCTGCCCCACCTCATGGGTTTTCACATATGTACCTCCCAAACAGGGGACTCCCCTCAGAAGAAGGACAGTGAAGAACTGTAGAAGCAGTACAGTCAACCTTCAGCAGTACTGTTAACCTTCAAATCACTGCTTTTAAAAGATCTGCTGATGTAACCCTACATTTGAATTACAGCAAGTATAATATTCAGGTTGAGGACTGTACCATTTACAGGTTAATACCCTGAAAACAAAACAAAACTAGCCTTGCATGTAAGATACCTTTAAATCACGAGATGCATGACTAGCCAAGCAGCAAGTTTTCTCAGTATTTCAGTTTTACTTTCAAACTTGTTTTGATATTTTTTTTCTTTTAAAGGTAATAACAGATATTTGGTGACAAGGGAGAGTTTTTAAAGATGCTGTCAAGACAACAGTCTACACTTCCAGCTTTCCTCAGAGCTGACAGGAGAAATTTTGTGTATTTCTACTAGGTAAGATTAGAGTCACCCCAGCCCCCAACTGAATTCTTGCATTTAATGAGCCCTCCTTCCCCTTTTTGTTTTCAATTACTACAGCCCAGTCAGAATTCAGAAGCACCGGTGGAATTAACAAAAGGCATCATTTATTAGCACCTGAAAAAAGCAAAATACTTCAGATGTAGGCAACTCTCCATTTCATTTGAGCATCACAAAGTTAAAGATCATTTATTCATTTGGTTTGATACAATGCAAAGTTTTGGAGTAGCTGCCCAATTTGCTTGTTTCTCAAAAATCAATTATGAAAGTCTTCTTTTGTGCAAATGCTTTATTTAATCCCTTGTTCGCTGTTAAACTTAAATGCCAAAAGAAAAACAAATGCAACTTCCTGCTCTTGGGGAACATTGTACTGAAGACTTTTCATATATTTTCTTTATACTTACATTCTTACAAATTATGTATGTGAGAAGCAGATGATGAGCAGCAATTTGGCAACACTTCACCATCTGCTATTTGCAGATCTAGTCAAATTCAGAGTTAATTAAAGATTAAAAACAAGGACCGATACTGTTGAAGCAAAGAGCCATCTTCTTTCCTGGTATGACTGTAAATAAATAACTTGGGTAGGTTGTTCACACTCCCTCCAGTACAATCATAAATCTGCAACCTCATAACGGCAACACAACTTGCACTTATAAAATACCTGTGTATTTTCTATTTTAATTGAGAAAAGATTCTAAAATCATGTCAGCTTTTTTAGAATGCAACAATCACAGCAGGCTACACAAAGCCCAATTCAAGAAAAAGTCTATTTACCACTGTAAGAAACAGCTATTATAACTGAAAGACTCTTGCAGAACGGGCTATAGAAAACATCAGACCGAAAAAAATTCTAGTCAGCTTGTAACAACTCTCAGCTTTTATTACATAGATATTTAAGCAAGTAATATTTAATTAAGGGTTATTAGGAATGATTACCCTGAGGAATAAGGAAGAAGATGACCCTGATGGGTCCTGTGCATTACTACACTGATGGCGGGCTAACTTCTTGTCATCCAGTCTACATCTCCTATGCCGCTTCTGCAAGAACCAGCTCATGTTGGAATATCACCCTTCCTTCCTGGGGCACCCAGACCCTCTTGTCTATGACCTTCAGCTGCCTCGTTCGTTTACTGAGCCTTTCTAACAGAGCTGGGAAAGAACAAGAAGACACAAAAGGAAACGGTGAGACAAGTCTTTCCAAGATGCTGACTCTGGCATATGAAGCAAAGGCTCCTGCTCAATTCCTAGGAGCAGTAACCTGAGCTCAGTGTTTCAGAACCCGTCGGAAAGCCCTGCTCTGTTTCCTCTGCTACCTGAGCCTGCAGCTGAGCTGTGCCAAGCCCAAAAGCTCACCAGGCTGCTGCACAGCAGCTCACTGTGGCTCACTGCCAGGGAGAGCAGTGCTGGTGGAGCTGAGCTCCCCGGGATGCCGGCTGCCAGCTGCCCCTGCCTGCTGCTCAGCGCTCCTCAGCCAGCTGGAGAGTGATCCATGGAAACATCACAACTGCCAGGGTGCGGGATGCGGGGGTACAAAAGAGACTTAAGGATGGGGAGCCAGCTTGGAGGATGTTGTGGGAGAGAGCAGGAGAGGGCTGGCAGCTGAAAAAATGGCCAACTCTGTCCTCCCCTCAACAACCAGAAGCTGGTGATGGATTGAGAGATAATTACCAAAGAGTAATTGTACAAGGAACAGATTACTTCTGTAGATTGCAAAC
Source organism: Pardalotus punctatus (assembly GCA_013400915.1). Classification (NCBI taxonomy): domain Eukaryota; kingdom Metazoa; phylum Chordata; class Aves; order Passeriformes; family Pardalotidae; genus Pardalotus; species Pardalotus punctatus. The sequence goes on from VZTX01000588.1 coordinate 273,360, forward strand.
AATTTTTTTTTTAAATTAAATGCCAAATATCAGTCTTCTTGCTTTTCTCCTCCTCATTTTTGCAGCAGTAAAAATTATCAGAACACATTGTACGAGCATTGTGGCAGCAACCAAGCTTTGGTTCACCAGCACTTCACTGAAGCTTATCTCCTGTGAGAGTATTACACAGGAAACAGGGTAAACAGGACTTTAGAGAGCCTGATTGGGATTAAATACTATTTTGTTTCAACTAAGAAAAGTTGAACCATTGGAAATTTTATGGGTTTTTTTTTTTTTTTTTAAATGCCAACATTAAATTCTCCCCAACTTTTAAAATGTCTCTCTGTAAGAAGTAAACTACTGCATCAAATCAAAATAAATTGAGGAATACTTTAGTATTTCTAAAGTTACACTTTCTGCCACAAGTACCAACTGAAAATTCAGCTCTGTTGGTATTAGGTGTTGAGCTTAGTCCTGGCTGAAGACTGTCATGGTCTAACCGCAGCTGTCACCAAAGCCCTACACAGTCAGGGCCTACTCAGTCCCCCCACGTCAGGATGGGGGAGAGAATCACAAGAGTAAAGTGAAAGAACTAATAAATAGAGACAAAAGAGGTTTAACAGCTAAAGCAAAAGCCATGCACACGAGCAAAGCAAAACAGGGAATTCATTCACCACTTCCCATAGGCAGGCAGCTGTTCAGCCTTTCCCAGGAAAGCACAGCTCCATCACAAGTAATGGTAACTTGGGAACATAGAACACCATCACTGCAAATGTCTCCCCCTTCCTCATCACCCCACCAGCTGCATATTCCAAGCAATATGCCATTTGGTGTGGGATATCCTTGGGCCATTTGGGGTCAGTTGGGGTCAGCTGTCCCAGCTGTTTCCTCTCCCAGCTCCATGTGCACCCCCAGCCTCCTCACTGGTGGGGTGGGATGAGGAGTAGAAAAGGCCTTGACTGTGCAAGTGCCGCTCAGCGGGAATGAAAACATCCCTGTGTTATCAACACTGCTTCCAGCACAATTCCCAAACACCAGCTACTCTGAAGAAAATTAACTCTATCCCAGTAAAAATCAGTTGATCATTCCCTCAAGATGGTTACTGCACTTAGAGACTTGGTGTATCACATCTAAGACCATTTTTAAGCTGTGTTTCCACTGCAGTCTATTTAGTTCATGCTGTCTCTGTAGACGATTTCCTGAAGTGAATATCAATGATATATTAGAGAAATACTGAGGTTAAAAAAGGAAATGCTGATTGCATCACTCAAAAGCACTCTCCTGACAGGGCAGGATTTCAGCAATTTTGCACAGTCCAACTTAAAATATCAGGCAGTAACTCTTTAAATTATTCTTGTCACTGATACCAATTTATCAGGAGGTGTTTGAGAGTCGTTTGCTTTCTTCTTGACAGACTTTACTAAATTTTTTCATTTCATTAGTCCAAGTTTTATATTTCTATTTCTCAAACTTTCTAAATTCAAAATGTGCCTTGGTTCCAGACCCTCAGCATCAAGTTATTCCTCGCCTAAGTTAGATACATCCCTTCAGCCTTTCAGTTTCTAAATACATGTAAGAGAGAAGAAAGAAAGGTAGTAAACAGCACAAGTTATTTAATATGTACAACCCTGGAACATAATAGAATCATTAAGGCTGGACAGACCGCGAAGATCATCAAGTCCAATCTTTATGAGGCAAGTTTGAGATACTATAATTGGGAAGGCTGTGGTGAGCCATTGGGGGAACACCACACACAGCCCTGGTCACCTGCAATCAAGAAATAAGTTAATATCCTAATAGGTGCAGAGCAGAGCTGAGATGATGATCACAGCAACCCTGGGTCTGTTTTATGAGAAGCTGAAAGAGTTTGCCTCCTTCTGCTAGGCAAGAATGAAGGTGGCGGGAAGAGAGGGAGAAGATTGCTCTGTTGACCATACAGCAGGCACCAAAAGGGGAAATACGGGCTGGAGAGAAATATGGGAAATCTGGGTTGACAGTGCTGACAGGAGAACAAGTGGGTATTAAATGGGTCAGCAATAAGAAGTTTGCCAGATATAAGCACCAAAGAGGTCTTACACAGTCTTTGAATACAGGTAGACTGAGAAATAAATCTCAACAGTGTTAAACTGGAACTTGAACCATTTCTGGAGAGGGCTGCAAGAGTGTTAGAAGTGACAGGTGAGTGGATTCAGTGCTCCAGGAGAGGCTCTTCCCAGACCTGTACTTCCTCCTTTTTGCAATTTTAAAATAATCCCTCCAGACTGCCCATCAGCTCCCATTAACTGATCTGCTAATTTCATCAGCGGTGTCATGCATGTGGTGCTCTGATTTTGCGAATAAGCCCCAGAGTTCACATAAGCAGCTTCCCAGAGGACTAGCACCTGCTTGTTCATTATCAACCACGGATTTACATATGCAGAAACACAGGGAAGAGCCCTAAGAGCCATAAGCCCTAAGGCTGGTAAGGTATTGGAACAGGCTGCCCAGAGAAGCTGTGGATTCCCCATTCCGGGAGATGTTCAAGGCCAGGCTGGGTGGGGCTTTGAGTGATCTGGTGTAGCTGAAGCTGCTCACAAGCAGGGAAGTTGGAACCAGATGATCTTCAAGGTCCCTTTCAACCCAAAACATTTAAAATTTTTTAAAATTAATTTAAAAGCAGCACTGCTGCAACAGAAAGGAGAAGACAGAAGCTCCAGATTTAAAAGGAGGAATTTCTTTGGAAATCAACATTTACAGATACGGTTTGGCTGCAGCAATACTGTCCAGCACAGGCTACTCTTAGCCAGCTGTTACTCTATCAGCTTTACTTGACAATCACTATATTTAATTTTATACACATTTCCTATATGTGATTTTAACAATTTCGTAGTGTGGATACATGCACAATAACTATGTATTTATATATGTATATAACATTCTTATCCAAAAGTTACTTCAGACAAATATTTAGGAAAGTACTAGTGGTATAGTAACCTCTCTACTAAATATAAGGCTGAAGACTTCACATACAGTTTTACTGAAAGAAGAATTCTTACATTAGGTATAAAAACATGAATAAAACCATAGATAATTTTACAATGTGGTTTAAAAAAATATTATGGCCTGTGTGCCTTTTCTTAGAGTATATATATATATATATGTATAGGAAGATATATAGAGTACATATATAAAGGAATCCATTTTGTTGAGTGAGACACTTGCTTTTTGAGCCAGCAAGTCTGAGAATAATTTTTCTAACCACTGTCTTTTTTTTTTTTCCTCTATTTATAATATATTACCATCAGAGATACTCTTTCTACTGCTTCCATTATGAAACCATGCTATGTGTTAGGCACTGCCGCTTCAAAAAACTCATCTGATGTAAGAGGACAATTATTACTACTCTCATTTTATCACATGGGTTATTCCTGCAATTTAACACACAGATGCAGGGAGAGTTAATGATCTTAAGACCAGCATTTTCATGCAGGTATTTGTAAATAAAACTGACTGCTTCTAACTTGTATTTAAGTCTAACATTTTGGAACTTCTCTCTTCCACCACTATATATTTTGTCGCACTTAACTATGAAAATAAAGAACATATTTAACAGATGGGAACTTAAAAATCTTAATAAACAAAAACAAGGTCCAATGTTCTACTATTTAGCTTGGAAGGATAAAAAGTTTTGACTTGGATAGAAAAACATACTGCTGTGTTTCTGAGACTGCAGTTAGTTTAGGGTTGGGGTTTTTTGCTTTGTTTTGGAGCAATCCTAATTTTTTATCACTAAGATACACTCAACAGTTTGAAGCACACTGAACACCTTGGGTTTAGGGAAGACCAGTATTAAGTATTTAAGGACTATTCACACCATACCTTTTCCCCCATGTTTAAGCATTTTAAGTTCTCAAATAGAATATATTTGAAAATGCAAGCATCTTAAGACTAATTTCTTTTGGTAGACTTTTCTATTCTTTTCTTAGCAATGGTAGTATCATCACTATAAATACCTGAATTAATTCTAAGTATAACTAAATTTTTAATAATGGCACATATTTGAAACTGCATCACAGTGATTTGAGAGTTCATTTTCTGAACTGAAATTTTGATGAACTTTTCAGTAACTGAGTCCCTTAGTAAGATGGCATGACAGAAAACAGAAATCACTCAAAATTGAGCACTTCTGTGTTTACAATTCACATATGCCTTTACTGCCTTCTTCTCCTTCGCTCTTCACTAGGAAGATTGCACAGAGAATTTTAATAAAAGATTTTCCGTGTTTTGGGTTGAGAGTTAAAAGGAAAATAAACCATACATCTGCAGAACAAACTGAAAAAGTTTCCACTTTACTCTCATATTTTGAGCAGTCCTATGAACTAAAAGAAATGACAGACCAAAATTATGGCCTGCATGCAGCAGCAAACAGTAAGCAGATATAGTTTTGAAGCCTACACACTGATCCAAGTCTCTTCTGTGGGAAAAGCCTTCACTAAATATACATTAACAACAAAGCCCCACAAAATAATGAGATTATCCAGGTTTGTTTCTAAATGGGTAAGGAGAAGAAGAGACCTGACTCCCTTGTGAAATACTTTCCAGCAAGGGCAGCTCTGTGCTACATCTGACAAGGATTACAAAGGTCAAGCTATACAGAAGTCTGAAACTAGCAGATGGCATCACTCTACTTTTTTCAAACTCAACAGGAACAAGCAAATCTAAGCTAGGAAAGCAAACACTTAAATAGTGCTAACAATTATCTGAGTAAAGAAAGAACACGGATCAAAACACCCACACATATTCATGTCCTGGTACATGCACAGCATGTTACTGCAAATGTGACATTAAGAAACCAAGGGGGAAAAATTTGCTTAACGTTAGTTGTGGAACGTATTAGAACAAATGCCAAAAGAAAACTAAGCACCAGCACTCAGACAGTGTGAACAAGTAATTTCTAAGTATTTGATCCCGTAAATGACTATTCTGAAAAAATACATTATCAAGAGATCACCTGTATCTTTTTCATTCCAGCACAAAGGACTATCATCTTTGTGAGCTGGGGAAATATTTTTACATTTATTTTTACCATCCTGCAGATTTCATATTTAAAAAATGGAGTGGCAACTTCACTATTGACTTCAGGAAAAAGATAAATATCTACTTTTATCCCTCCTTTCCTCAAATTATTTCTTGGAAGTATGATGCATGAACATTCAACTCCTACTTGTATTGTCAAAATGCATTTACACTTTCTATATTCTGAAGCAATATCACATTAATTTACTATTTTAAAGAATAGAAAATGGCAAATATCATCATCAGTACTCAGAATACTTCATTTTCCAAAATGTTTTGAAACCAGATACAATTTAAAAGTATAAACCATAAAAGGCAGCAGCTCATCTGCTGTGGCCTTGAATTGGCTTTTATTTACTCCATCTGGCTTGAAATTAAAGCAGTGCTGAATAATGATAAAACCCATTCTTTTTAGTTTCAGACCCCTATCACGCTGGTTTTTTTTCTTTTAAATATGCGGGGGGCTTTTTATGTAATTTCCCCTTACCGTTTTGAATACAAATGGCTCACAGTGAGAAGTCTGGTTTGTCTGTATTACCTTCCTAAAAATATGTTAGCTGCTGTTAGTCTTAAAATGCTCAGCCTGCCTGTGCTGAGCTTAGTACTTTTCTACCTCTCCCCCTGCCTTCCAGAGGCTGAAAACTACAATTCTGTCCAATTCCAGCCCCGAACTCTGTGCTTGAAAGTTGAATTGCAACTTTCTGTATTTCGCTGTTCCCCAACAGTGTTCTTCGTACATACGGATTAGAAAGGGGCCAAAGAGCTACACCGAGCTCCCACCGCACTTACAGCACCAGCACTGCGCTGTGAGTTTAACACCACAGTGCGTGAACGAGGCGTGCTAAACTAAAGGCATTTTGTACACCCCACAAATCATCTCTCCCGAGGCCCAGCGCTTCATCCCATATGTTTGCACTTAAGTAAGATGTCCCTCTCAAGCTGGAAGTAGATGTATCGTGCCCCTCATTTCAAACATGCAGCTCAGAAGGTTGCCTCAGCACAAGCAGAGCTGATACTGCGTGCGGCTGAGCGCTTCGTGTCTGTGGGGCTTGGACCCCCCGCCACCCCCACCACGGGCACACGGAGCGCCTCGCTCTGCCGTGCTGTTATGGCAGACATCACTGGGTGGCACTGTTAGACAGTATTTGTGTCCCTGTCAAGGTAAGGAATATCCTCTCTCCCCACCTTGCCAATTTTTAGCAGCTGGTAGTGCAGCTGTGCAGGTTTTCCAAGGATGCTGCCGCAAACAGCAGCAGCGCTGCTCTCTGACATCCCTTTTCCCATTATACACTTGGGGAAAAACAGCACTTGCTCTTCGAGGAAATGAAACCTGGTGCTTTGAAAAAATTCTAGAAAGCAGTTTTGCTTTTTTCCCCGCCTTCAGTAATGTAGGTGTACAAGTGTTACATTTACAAGTCCTCCAACACAAAACAGCTGTACTAAAGTTCCAACTTTATTCCCTATCATTGTTTTAACTGTCAATGAAGTCAAGTGTCTCAAGAATCTCAAAAGCTGATCTCTGAAGGGCTACATGCACTGGCACTGTCAGAGATGCTCCCAGTCTTACTTCATCTGCACTTGAAAGTTCAATGCTGCCTAACCAGAGAAAACACTTAACAAGAATTTTTTTATTGTCTATAAGATGCTGTCACAAGTTGCCCAGAAAAGCTGTGAATGCCCCATCCCTGGAACTGTTCCAGACCAGGTTGGATGGGGTTTTGAGCAACCTGGTCTAGTGGAAGGCATCCCTACCCATGGCACAAGGGTTGGAACTAGATGATCTTTAAGGTCCCTTCCAACTTAAACCATTTTATGATTCTATGATAATTCTTATATAGAGGTAACTTAGTTGCAATTAGAATACTTAAAAAAATTATTTATTAGAATAATATTCCTTACAAGTTCACTTATTTTCAGCAATATGCTCAGAACTACAGTAAGATACTTAGTGAAAGGTGGTAAGGCCACTCCTGATGGCCCAAAATGTGTGGGCTAACGACTATGAGAAATTCTATGCAGGTTTTTCAACTTAGCGCACAAACTGAAAGGTTAATGTAATACTATAGGATGTGGAAAACTAGAAGCCAGTGCCTTCATAGTGACTACAAGGCCTCAAATACAGCTATTCAGCTAAAAGTACGCTTGACTCACATACACAAAAAAATTCCAACTCTACAAATGTATCTGAGGGTCAGAATTTACTGTATTTCAGATCGCAGATAATATGTTAATAATAACAACTAAAAGTTTACTTAGTACTATTAACTGCATTCACATTATACAATTTCATATGTAAAACCAACAGCTCTGCAGAAAAACCACCTCTTACTTTCCAAAGAAACATGATGAGAAGGAGGTTGAAAAAGTAATGTTAAGATACAGCAATCTGACATCTTACAGGTTTTCAATGCTGCACTGTGTATAAGGAATTTGGAGAAGGCAAACTGAATTCAGAGCCACAGAGGCCTCATTACATAATGCCACTGTGAAGTGGAGTATTAGAGATGTGAATGATGAGAGTGTGACAGCCTTGGTCACTCAAGGATTCCACCATAGCTCCCACAAATATATACACTGAGTATTACACATTGTATTCAGCTCCCATGGACAAAACCAGCAGGTTTTGGGCGACTTCCACAAAATCAGAACCTGATGTCCTGATACAACATACAGCGGTTTGTTTTAATTTAAAAGAAAACCATGAACTTTCACACCAAAACTGATACAGCGATGAAAAAGCAACCTTAATTCTAAACGTAAACTAACCCTTAAAATCCAGTTTTTAAGCTCACTCGAAAAAATCAAAAAATCAAAAAACAAAGAAACAAAACTAAAAAAAAAAAAAAACAAACCAAAACCCCAAACACACCAAAAAACCCAAACAAAAAAAAAAAAATCCAATCCCCCACACCATACTTTAAGTGTCAACTTTAGATGCTCCTAGATATTATCACCAAACTACTTGGGATCTACCCCTTGAAAGTCATAAATTAGTATGTCATACCAGGACTGAACTCAGGAGTGCAGACCACCAGTTTGCATCTCAACACCAACATGAGCTGCTTTACATGCCACAATGCCTTCATTAACCAAAGCAGCTACAATGAAGAGCTGCCTTTAAAGCATGTTGAAAATATTTAGCCCTCTTGCTTTTCTTTTTCCAATTGACAAATGTTTGTCTTCTGCCTTACATTAGCATTGTTTTCAAGTTGGTTAAACCCACAAAATTTTGACTCCATGAAATTGTCATCAAGGACAAAAGGGCCACTAGCAGAAGTTTTTTAAAGAAACAAATACTTCAGATCTATTAGAATATATACATTACGATCTATTTTATAAACAGATGCATAAAGAGACACCTCTGTTTTGTCAGAAAGCATTATCACCTGGTTTCCATACATTCTCAGGTCCCAGCAAGGGAATGCTGGCCTTTGTACCAATAAAAGCTGTGCGTTGGGCAGTTACCTTTGTCTCTCCTCTCTTTGATTCTTTACCTCTTCTTGAAGATACAGGATAAAAGCCTAACCAAAAAAATTCTAAGAAGCTGCCCTGTACATGGCCCATTATTCCCTTTATTTTAAGGTTCATAAAAACATCAGTTTCCTCACAGAGCAAATGACTGGGCTGCACAGTATGACTAATAGCCCTGGATGAAGAAAGCACTCAGCCCCAAGCACATCTCACTCATGGCCCAGTGAGATGAAGAGGAATTAATTGTTTTCCCTCCTCGGGATGGCTGCCAGAGAGAGTGCAAGGCATGCAATACATTTACAATTTCACATGACTTAAAAGACCAGCATACAAGTAGCAATAAATGAAACTCCTACTGATGTGCTTACTTGGCCCTTCTCCTCCCTCCCACTGCAATTCTGAAAACAAATAAATTAGAATCCCAGAGTGATAGAGCTCTATTAACATTTATGGGAATTAATACATCCTTTGAAGTAATCAGCAAGTTAAGAGACAAGAGTTCATCATGACTGGAAGCAGAAGAGCCTGAATGCAGACTTCACCTTACACAGGTAAATCTTATTTTGAAAAGTTTAAAAAGGGATGAAGCAAAGCAAGGCTTTTTTATTCTGACATTTAAAAACTACATTTTTTTAAAAGGATATGCAAATGACTGCATTAAGTGGTATAATCTACATGGCAGATTCTACCAACTCTCAGCCAGCAGACACCTTCCTTTTGCACAAGCTTAAACCACACAGGCATTTTGCGAACCGTGCCCCTTTCATCTCTCCTCCCTTGGGTACGGGCTTTTATTAAAAGCACCGAACTGTTGCCAGCGTGCTGGTTTAAACACCGCCACTAATTACACTGGAGACAGATGAGTTCTTGTAGGGCAGACAGCCAGGGCAGGGTTCCCGCGGGGCGGCTGAACGTCCCTGTCGGGCACCAGCGCTGGCCATCGCCTCTCCACGCGGCCGGACTAAGTAGGTCAGCTGTCACCTGCAACGAGGCTCAGCTTCTCACACAAGAGTGCATTATCAGTCCTGTCTCCGGATCAGTTTTCGACAGCTGAGACTGAAATCTTTTTGCCTTTAGAAAACCCCTGTGCATTTTTCAGCTAAGAAATCAGCTTTCTTTCCCCCTGGGTTATGTAAGGGAAAGTGAGGAGCTGGAGGAGCCCTCCAGCCGCAGCCTTGCCCACCTCTCCCCCTACCCCCCCCTTAGCTAGCTATCTCCTTTGCACAAGAATCAAGATACAATACATCATTTCAAAGCAAACAAAAATTAACATACCCAGTATTTTCCAGTTTGAAAACACAGCCTAAAAACAAACTTTTTTTTTTCCCTCTAGATCACTTTGTGCCTCAAAAACAGAACCAAACTGGGAAGTCATACTTGCTATTTCAAGTAACTGCCTAAATACTTCTCCATTTGATACATATCTATATTCCTCTGATCCTGCCAGCAACAATAAATGTTATAACATCAATCATAACAATGAATAGTTTGTTTTTTAAAAAGCACCTCTCCCAAACTACTTTTTTCTCACCAGAATTTCTGAAATGCACAGGTCACTGTAGGTATGCTATTTTAAAAAGAACTTGTTTTCTCTGTGTTTTACCCACATATTTATCCCTAACCTGATTTAGCATAACAAAAATCTCTAGAGCAAGCACTACCCTAAATTTGAGATTGCTGGACCACTGGGGGACAACAAAGGGGAAGGTGAGTTGGAATTCAAATGTTCTGGCACTCAGGCAAGTGAACAGAGGATGCAGTTGATCAAGTTCAGGAACTCATCACATGCTGCTCCAGCCCTGCCATGCTGAAAACCAAAAAATCATTCTGGGGTGCTGAATGATGCTTCGGCTGTTGTATTCACTGTCTCACTGCTCAGCTCTGCTACCTGAGCTCAGGGTTGCAACAAAGGCAAGCACCAAATGCAGAAAGCAGAGATGCTGAGTATCCAAGAAGACCAAGAGACAACAAAACACATATTCCCCTTAGCCATACTTCCACTGAAGACACATTGATAGTCAGAATGAAGCTTCTCAAGTGCCTTCCACTTGGAAAACAAGGAAATTAAAATATCTTCTCTCTTCCGTTTGCTTCAAAAAGTTTTTAAGTTCCACTTGAAAAGAAATACAAAAGAGTCTTCAGAACAGAAGAGAGTGGGTGGACAGTTTAAAAATTCAAGACCAAGCCTGCAACAAGAGTTTTGAGACATTATTTCTTCAGGCAGTAAGAAGCAGGTAAGATACTACATCTTTGCACATATTCTCTATAAAAGGCATTTTACAAGCCCTCTCATCTCATCTGTAGTAAAGGGGTTTTCCCTTCTTGCCATACCAGCAGGAGATTGCTGTGCAGATGAGATGATGTCACCTCCTGGAATCCCCCTCAAGCCCTGCCAGCTCAGTCCTCCCAGTAACAGATACTGGCTATAAATAGTTATCTGAGGAAAACAAGGTTAGCCAGGGAATTGTGAGGAAAACAAGAAATGAGGAAGACCTAAAAAACCCAAAACAACAAAACCCACATTCTAAAACATACTGTTCTTCATCTCTAAACATCTGTAGTTCAAATTCTTATAAAAAGAAGAGAACCTCTGGGAGAACACCTTTGCCGTGTGATAACTCTACAAAATCCATTATCTAAATTTGCCACTGTTCCTAAAATCATCCCAGAAACTGAAGGAATATGAATATACACAAGGTTATATTCACATAAATGTACTTCTGTCATACAAACCTGCTATTCAGAACAATCTCTGACAAATATGGATATTGCATAGTGAGAAACATCACTCCATGCTTCACAACCTTGAAACACAAACCTGTAGACTGCAAAAATCTCGTTTAGGCAAGTCCTGTACTGTTTTCCCAGCATTGCATACATTTCAAACACTAGCTCTGCATGTCTTAAAGAGCATTTTGAAAGATCTACAGAATTGTAAGCATGGGAAAATTTCTCTCAAAATATGGAAAGTTTTGGTAATTCAGAAAGCCCAGAAGACATGCTGCAGAGGACTATACAGAATTACAGGTTTAAAAGCCCTCCTATGCAACTGCTTTGGTGACTACAAATTGTTGTTAAGTACATGATATTCAAAGAGGAACTGAAAGCAAACACTACTCACAAAGAATTTCAGCAAACTTCTACCAGGCAGTGCCTCAGATTTTTAAGACTGTAAGATGTACAAAGATATACCTTGGAAACACAATGTCTCAAGTATTAAGTTTAAATCAGTGAATTAAGGCATGTGACATTTAAGTAGTATATTTACATTCTGTGAAAGTAGCAGGCACTGCTGGTACATACAAGCCTACCAGATAAGTAACACATGCCTTTCACCTAAGGTGAGAAGTGTTCAGAGTGGTTTAGGGGGATTTTCACAAGTGCTGGTGTGCATAAACCCATGCAGAGCTCTGCCTAGGCTGCTAAGAGAAAGGTAGTCTTATTTTAGTGCAACAAGCCTATGTCAGATGCATATAAAATATTTATGAAGCCTGAATTTACAACACTGAAAATTATTACTTCAGGTTTTCAGGGAAGTCAAGTCCATCTCTGACACCATTTGATATTACACATGCCAAATCCCTTGATGAAATACCTGCTGCACCTTGCGAGAGCAGACAGTGTCGTAAAGAAATAAGAGAATAGACTACGATAAACCAATTGTCTTAGCACAGAAATGGCAAAGCAATCCAAATGAATTAATGAGTTAGCTTAAGAACACAGTGTCAGGGTAGTAAAAATATCCTCTTCAATGCTGTACTGACTAAAGGAAACAGCTGTCTAAATATTTGAGTTTTTCTGAAAAAACATTACCATACTATGGCAAACAGTGAAGCTAATACTTTCACAGAGTGAAGAAAAAAGAAGTGACCAGAAGCAAAGGGAACCCTCACAGTGCTGTTAGCTAATTAACAAAGCTATTTTCACCAGAGAAAAACTGCACGAGAAGCTTCTGTAGGTATTCTGTCATGGAAGGAAATTAAATTAAAACAGACTAGGCTAATGCAAGCTGCTAAATGAAGGCGTCAGTTCAAGCGAAATCAGCCTCACTGCTGACAAAGTGCACTGAAAGAGCTCATTAGAAGAGGACTGCCATTTTATCATTTAATCTGCATCTCAATGCCTGCCACAAAACAGATCGAAGCCTACCTGGGCAAATCTTTACATTATTAATTTTACTCTGAGCAATAAAATGGAATTTCAGTGAAATCTTGGAACACGCTGAAGAGGCAACTACATCAAGTGTTGCATCTCAGATCTGGAGCTGAGATACAGAGGCCTCAATAAAGAGAAAACGTACGGACTAAGACTAGTCTTCATTTCATGTCACAAGTCACACAGTCTGTGAATACCACCAGGTGCAGCTGCCACAAGAACAAGGCTTTCCAAATGAAATGCTCCCTTCTCCACAAGAAGGACCTGAGTAAGTAATTAACAGCAGCAGCATGGGAATTACACTGTGCTGAAATAAAATAGTCACCTCCTGTAAATTATCCAGAATGTGTCCCTTCTGTACCTGACATTTTAATTTGACTTCCCTAAGAAACATATGGCAGATGGCCTCAATGTTGAAAGCCAATGTTTTGGGTTTGTATGCTTTCATTTGACCAAACTAGAATAATAGAGGTATGAATTTCATGTCTGTAGCACTTGGAAAATCACTTATGAAGTGACAAACTTACACAAATATTAGAGTTTCAAAATTTTAGCCCCTGCAAATTACATAATCAGAGTATAATGACTGAGTATAAACATCATCATTTCAGAAACTTTTAGGCACCTTCCTCCCCCTCAAGGATAAATAATTTCACAGAAGGCTCAGATTAATCTTCCCCTCTCAACTTCCCAAAATAAGCATTCTTCTCATTTGCAAAAGCACCTACATTGAAAGCAACCTCCCTGAGCTAAAAAGCCAATCTCCAGAAGGCCTCAAACTAGAAGCTCCATACTTTCTATAGGAACTGTTAACTTCCTTTTCCCCAAAACTGTCTCATTTATCCATTTGTGTGCAAGTGTCAAGATACCCATTTCAAAATAACAATCATATTTTTAAAAAGTCATTAGGATCTGTAGGATCTCAATGCAAGCAGCTCCTACTACAAGTCACATCAAAAGGAAACTAAAACCATTTATCATAGTCCAGTGCTCTGTGCACTTGGACAGATCAGGAAAGGAAAACAAAAAACATCTTGACTCTAGCTACAACCTAATACATCTCCAATCACAGCAGTTAGCATAGTCAGGCTGGCTCAAAATGAGTGGTCCTGCCAAACACAGGGCAGAGAAAAGAGGGCTTTTCCCTGTACCACAGGGCTGTGGAACATGCCCGAGACTCAGGTAGGTCACTGCTGCAGAGACTCCCAGGCCACTTCTCAGTGCAATAGCTCAGGTACAAGAACCAATTTAGCTCTTGGAGCACAGAGCCTCCTGCAGGCAAATGTACCCAGATGAGCAGCTAACCCTGTGTTGACTCAGATGTGTACACTACAGCCTGCTTTGTTATTTTACCTGCTTCTGAGCCGGCTAGTGACAGCCCCTGGCAATCATTCGAGCCTGTTCTTCCCAATTTGAAAGGTGTAACTCACCCCTGAAACGCTGCAGAGCACAAGTGAGGCACGAAGAACCTTCCCACTCCAAGAACCACATACTATAATAAGACAAGACTTTTCAATAGTAAAAATTAGATATGAAGTAGAAAAAGCTGAGAAACACTGACTAATACCAGCCCCTGCACACTCTGCCATCTTTAGACCATCTCTACCACACACAGGGTAATTTCTCTGCAGAAGTATGGCAGGCAGCTACATGAGCAGAAGCAGATATCCCTGGCTACATCAGCGTAGCTCTAAGGCTGGGCTGACAGGCTCTCCACAGAGTTTACTTGCTGCTCTGCTGCTTTCAGAGTCCAGATATGACCTCCATTTCCATGCTGTACACCATGGCTAGGGGACTGAGGGGGGGTCCCTACTTTTAGGCCAGCTTTTATTTGTACATGTTTGCAATGGTGTCAGTGTTTCATCTATCTTTTATAAGTCTCTGGGGAATTTATTTCAGACTGTGAAACATGTTTGGTATTGGAAACCTTCAATCTAAAGCTCCAAAGCAAATTAAAATAATTTATTTTAGCTTCAGTAGAAATGAAGAATAGCTGATCTTATCTTTCTTACATCATCTTTTTGTGTCGAAGATTTAGACATTCTCAAACCTTTTTCTTTTCCAGGCTAAAAAAACTCAAAGCCTTCACATATTCCCTAAAGGCTGAGTTTTTCAAACCTCGTGCCCAAACCTTGTTGGTGCCATTGAGACCCTGCCCCTTTATCTACCACATCCTCGTTTAATAAGGAGTCTAAACCAGAGGCTAAAAGCACACCGCTAAGCACAGAAGAGTAATTATCTCTTCTGCTATTTATCTGACATGTTTCATCACTTACACAGCCCTAATGAAATCTCAGTGTCATGCACACCACCCCTGACAAGTTCAGTTTGCAAAGCCACTGTGATTCCTGGGTCCTTCCTAGCCAGCACGCTGCCTAGCCCATTTATATCTGTGCATTTGATTTCTCCTAAGCGTAACACTTTACAGTTATCTTTATTAAATTTTACCTTATTGATTTTAAGCCATTTTTACAATTCATCATATGAAATTCTAAATCTGTCCTCCTAACTCTTTATAATCCCTTCCCACTTCATCTTCTGAAAATACTCAAATTATCCTCTTCGACAGCAATAAATGGGTGATGAATGCTGAGAATATTGACTAGTAAACAACTTAAACCAGCCTCCTCCAGGAATTAACTTAATAGTCTGAGAGCAAACAACTGAGCCTAGCTCAAAATTTCAGACTAATTTCTCAGTGGACTGAAGCATTGCCTGTCATCATCCAGGCATTCAAAAGAAATAATTTCTCTGGCATCTGCTTTAACCAAACTAACGTCATCTTATCTCTGTGAATGTTTCTTTCCTCTCAGAGTTTGCTGATAAGAGTTTTAAACGCTAACATTTAGTTTGATGGTCAGAGTCTGAACATGGCCTATTTTTACAATCATATACCTATTCACTGTCCTAAAGAACAGTGTCAAAAGTATGTAATTAAGCAGGAACCAAAAAATACCTTGAAAAAAAAATCACTATTTAAGGAATGAATCTAGCAACATGGGCTGGAGGCCCCTTGCCAAGTTTTCAGATGGAGGGCAACTCTCCCAAAACCATGTGCTCCCCTAAGTGGGGAAAAAACGAAACGAAAACCATCCACCCTCCCCAAGCATATAAAGGACACAGGAAATAAAAGTATATTAACTTATCCATGCATTTCAAATAAAGCAGAAATACACCTATGTAGATTAGAAGACTATTGACTTGGCTGAGGAACTATTTTATGTTTGCAAAGTTATAAAAAACAAACCCACTTACTGTTTAAGTCTCAAAAGAGCAATTACTCTTCAGCCAGAAAACTATGCAAGCTTCGTCTTTGTCAACAGAGATGAAAATAATTTTATTTAATTAAAGACCTACATCTTCAATTTGAATCACAGAACCCTGGAGAAAAAATCCATATAAACGAACTACAGTTTAATCTATCAAAATTCTGTAGCATCAGCAGTCTACTGTAACATTATACAGATCATTTCAGCAGGAGAAGTGCCAGCCTTTTCAGGAGCTATGCTTATCTTCCTGTTGCTCTGCTCAGCACACAAATGCTCAGTTCTTCCTTCCAATGCCCATTATTGGCACCATTTCTTAACTCTACTACCCCTTAGATTTTCTTCTGGTTTTAAAACAAGACTATGAATAATATCCCTTCTTACAGCTCAAAACCTGATCTGTGAATTCCCTCGCATTGTGATTTATACATGGGACACATTTGAGCACCTCTTCTTGAATCAGGAGAGCTTGAGGAGCCCAGCTGGCAGGTGCCCAGCTGTGGGTGCCTTCTGCAGCCCACCCAGGATCCAGCAGCTCCAGCCAGGGCAAGGCTGCACAGCACCCAGGCACCCTGCCAAACACCACACATGAGCTTCCTCTTGTAGGAAAATACAACGGAAGAGAGCCTGGGAGAGGAAGAAAATATGCTAGTCATAATTTCTCATCCTGAGATGGAGTCACAGTGTGACAAACACATACATGGACCTGGGAAGCTGCCTTGATCCCACCGCTTTGGGGGAGACCCAGCACAATTCATCTCATTCTTCTACCTCACCACTAAACCTTCTCCGTAGTTTTGTAGACTACCCAAGAAAAAAGTCCTCAACAGAAAACATCAACTTACAACTCACATCTCACATCAGTGCTTTAACAGCTTTGATACAGTGTGGTAATTTTGTCACTTCAAGAAAAGCAAAAGCTTTGTATTTCGTTTTCCTGTTTCATGCAAGACTGACCAAGGGAGAACAGTAACATATCTGTTACATTCTAAAAGGAGGCATAGATGTATAAACTACATCCTGTTCCTCAGGGGAGCAGTCAAAACCTTATTTATTCATACAAAAAGAGAAATGGACATTTCTCACACTTCAGTTATATATGTTTTTTCTATAAATTAAATACCAAAAAGTACAAGGATCACTTACTACTAGCTAATTAAATTAAGGTGATCCATACTTCACTCCTGGTAGGTGAAGTACAAGAAAGCAGTATTTGATAATTCACAATATATTGGATTATAATGAAAATAAGCCTTTTCATGAACGCACTTAGGAGTCCTTCAAAATGCAGAACAAATAAGCACAGTCATACAAGTTGGCAAATTTGCTACAAAAGGATGTTTTAGGTCATGTGAATCTTGCCACTGACAAGTTAAACATAAAATAATGACAAAACAGGAAACACATGAACGCTGGCCTTCCTTTTCAATGGTTTCTATTTCATATCACTGTGCTTCTGTTTAACAAGGTTTGGAAGTTCACATTAAAAAAGAAAAAGAAGACAAGAAAAAACATCTAACAAAAGCATGCTTAAGAGTTTAAATAAGTTTTCTACTCTCACAGAAACTTCATATTAATCGTTAACAAGTGGCCATCTCAGCACTGCTTCTTCTTGTCAATCACCAGCCAAAATTGCATTAATTATTCAGGTTTTACTTATTTTACTTCTGATGTGAGAGATTAGATTTATACAGACTGAGCAGCAAGAAAGCCATCTGAAAAGAAATGAAACCCCACTTTTTGGATCAAGCAGGTTTTTCATTTGTTACATGCTTCATGCCAAGGCTCCGTCAGGCTCAAAGGAGAGGCTGGGATTTACACCCCAGTTGTGAAACACACATAGTAAAAATTTATCAAGGAGAAGGCTTTCTCAAATGTGAAAATAGTAATATCCAAAACTGGTCTGAGGGCACGTTAACATCTGCATTAATCTGAAAAGCTGACAGACAAAATGTTGAACAGGTCAGGTAACTGAAAATATCCTCAAGAGCAGTAAGATGCTCCTGCTGTGCTGCCAGCAGAACCATACACCACTGTCGCTGTCCTACTCACCCCCCGGGGCATAGAGCCTTCAGCTTGACACCTCCTGGCATAAATACCCAAGGCAAAAGGCACAGACATTACTGGCACCTCTGGTGAGCCATATGCTATGCTGCACTGCATGGGAGCTGCTCTCCCTCCCTACCTTTTCATTCCATACCGTAATTAAATCCACATAGCCACAGCTCGAGAAGACGCAAAGCCATGTACCAAGAAACACACTGTACTTGCCAATATGTGACCCAGGCAAGTGTCGCCACATTTAAAAGAAAAACAAGTGAGGAAAGCTACTGAGGCACCATCCACACAACCCAGGTGTGGGAAGTATTTCTGTCCTCTGACCTCATGAGCACAAATACCTGGCCAGGCACCGGAGCACACCCCAGTGTCCAGAGAAGGGCAGGAAGTGCCTGGGAGCAGTTGGACTGTGCTCAACAGCCACTGCACTCACTCTCCTTGCAGGAGCTTTCCACCCCACTGCTGGACTGGCAGGAAGCACAGGGATGCAGAGGAAGGTGGTCACTATCCCATAACTGCCATGCATCCTCCAACCTTTCTGAAGTTTTGCACTTTTCATGCTCTTTGGAAGGTTACAATATGCAGTACATATAGCTGATGCTACATTAGCCTGGGATAAATGTATTTATTTCTGTTTTGCTGTTAGCACACCCCAATGGATCTTTAAACAATTCAAAACAGAAATAATGAATAAGGCTTTTTATCCATCAGATTCATGTCTTCTAAGCTTTATACACAAAGTCAGAAAAACCAGCTAATATACTACCCACAGGAAACCCGGCAGACTTCAGAATGTTATGTATAATATATTCATACCACACCTGTAGGCATTCAAGTACTGTAATTTTTTTCTGGACTTTATAGGAAAGAGTCAGTGACTAAAATCATAGAATGTGCTAAGCTGAAGGGACCCACGAGGATCATTGAGTCCAATTCCTGGCCCTGCACAGAACACCCCAGGAATCACACCATGTGCCTGAGAGCATTGTCCAAAGGGTTCATGAATTCAGTCTTCCCTGGGGAGCCTCTTTCACTGACTAAGCACCCTCTGGGTGAAAAACCTTTTCCTGATATCCAACCTGAACTTTCCCTTGGGTCCTGTCACTGGTCAAGAGAGTGAAGAGATCAGTACCTGCCCCCTTGCTTCCCCTTGGGATGATGTTGAAGACTGCAATGAGGTCTCCCCTCAGTCTCCTCCAGGCTGAACAAAATTAAGCGACTTCAGCTGCTCCTCATAAGGCTTCCCCACCAGACCCTTCACCAGCCTTATGGCCCTTCTTTGGATGCTCTTAATAGTTTAATATCTTTCTTACATTGTGGCACTCAAATCTGCCCCCACTACTCAAGGTGAGGCCACCCCAGTGCAGAGCAGAGCAGAGCAGGGACAATCCCCTCCCTTTGCCCGGCTGTCGATGCTGTGCCTGGTGCCCCAGGACATGGGTGGCCCTCCAGGCTGCCAGGGCACTGCTGACTCACATAAGGAGACCATGAGATGTTTTGCTAGCATTGCAATTCCAGTAGAAAACAGTGTTGGTCTTTTGTGATTAGCTAAATAATTTCATTTTTGGCTCTTCTGTTTGGGAGTTCCCTTGCTGTATTTCCAACATATGAATTACATGTAGACTCTGTTTTTAAAAAAATTATGATCCTAATGAGGCACAAATCATCCTGCCAAATGTAACTTCTGTTCAGACTGGATTATTTTGTCCCAAAAAAGAGAGATGGATGCAAAAAAAGCTCCACCTGAAAGCCCAGGTCTATGATCTTCCACTCTCTAAACCCCTAAGTCAGGAAGTCCAGGATTACAGAAGATTCCTACAAACACAGCAACCAAATAATTCACCCCCCAGTGAGCAGGAAAGCCTTCCCCAGGGAAGGCAGAAATCACTGCAGAAAGTCAGCAGGCACAGGTCTAGCCACTGTCTCAGCTTTCTCCACTATGAACAGGGAAGAGCACTGGGATTTCCAGCTGGGTGAAATTCAGCCGACCATGGACAGTGAGAGGGTTGCTATTAGTTTCTAAATATCAGTCAAAGAAGAATGTCTGATCAATTCAATTTTGCAGCCCTCTGAGCGATGTTAGAGGCAGTGCAGCTGCTTGTCTCAAGATATCGGATTAAAAAAACACTGTAAAACCTCACATGTTCCCACCCACAAATATGGATTCGGATCTATTTACAGAGGCCTCATTCTCAGTGTTGCACTCATACACAGTAAGGATTATATTTTAAAGCCACAAGAGCGTATGCTCTGCACACAGCTCGAGAAAAGTTCTGCTACAACAACACTGGTAATGAGATTTGCAAGGAAATGTCCCTACAGAGGGACAAATGTTCCAGTGCAAGGGCAGCTCTGCATCAGTTTCCAGTATAGGAGAAAGATCTTTGTGTGAAGCCAAAATGTACAGAATATTCCATTTAAAAGGCAATATAGCAAGTCTACTTCTTCTTTGTTTATTTTAAAAAACGCATATGGCTTCTTTCTTATACTCCATCTTTGGAGAATATGATAGTTCATATACCCTATTTAGTAATTTAAAAAGCTGAAACATTCACCCCAACAAAACTTCTTTGAAGAAGTTACCGCAGCTTTTCAAATATAAAAGTCAATAAAAAGGGACAAACACATCCATAGCTGTACTTCACAATTTTCAGATGTGCTATCAGATGTTCTACAAAATGGTCTTATGATTCTTCATTTTAGAATAGATATTTAACAGTGACTATAGTTAGTTATTCTAGTTATTTAGTTAAATAGTTAGACTTGTGCCTTGCATCACAGATGAAATCACTCTAAATTTTAACAATCAGCTAATGAACTTCATGTTGGGAAGGAAAAAGCAGGAGACCCTCAGCTTCTTTCTTTTCTCCTACAAAAAAAGAAGAACATTTTAAACTGGCATAGAGGCTTTGAAAAATCCTACACCATGCAGAGGATCACAGGTCCTTCCTAGCATTAGGTGAGAGTCTCCTGACCTGTATTATGTTACTGGAATCATGACAACAGTACCAGAAATGCTGAAACTGCTCTGTCTGGATGGTGAGAGACTACCAAAGGAATCAGGCCAGGAGCAGCAAGTCCTGCTCTCACGTGGAGGGCAACACCAAGATGCCCTCGACAAGCAGAGGTTACTTGTATTCAATAGTTCAGAAACCCTGGGCAGTCACTCTCCATTCCCTCCAGGAGAGGTGGCAGGTTTCATTTAAAATATACTTTTTTTTAGAAACTATAAAGTCAAAAGCGTTTCACAGATCATGAGAAAACAGGTGTGAGAGATGTTTCTAGTACTTCATATCACAAAGGTAAAGCAAGTGGATGACAAAGTTTAAAAATAATTGCAACTTTTACATTAATCAGCAAGACACCACGAGCTGAATAAGACCTGGCAACACAACCAAAAATATATAATTAAGTTACCAAACCAGCATTTTGCACTTGGCTTTAGGCAAGACCCTGAGAAAACAGGTCATGTTCTAGACTTTTCAAGAAAATGTCAAGGGTTGTACTCCCTCATAGACAGGATATCATGCCTCTT
The DNA here is from genome assembly GCA_013400915.1 of Pardalotus punctatus. Lineage (NCBI taxonomy): Eukaryota > Metazoa > Chordata > Aves > Passeriformes > Pardalotidae > Pardalotus > Pardalotus punctatus. Next base: position 294,879 of record VZTX01000588.1, read on the forward strand.
ATTTATCCTTCAGCTGACCACTGAACAGAAAATGAGATATCAGCAGGAAAAAGCATTTTCATCCTACTCCACTTCTACAAAACAACAAATTACCAAACTCCAGTCTCTTGCAGATGTTTGCAAAAGCACTACACTGAAATTGTTCTTCTAATCATTCTGAGTGCATACTGAAATTTTTGAGATTTTGGTAGTAAGTTGCATAAAACACCACATTATATAATTCTGAAAAAAAATAACTAACCTTTTAAGAACAAAACAAACTAAAAGAGAAAACTCAGTCTTTGAGTTTAAGATTGCTACTATGTTTAATTAGCCTGTCTCAAGACCACCCATATATGATTTTGTGATTTATTTGAGAACTTACCATCACAGACAAGTAAACTCCTGTTGGCCTCTTGAACTAATCTAAAATTAAATACTTTCTTTTTGTAGAACTTAGTGAAGATCACTTACCACCAGCCATTCACAGAAACTGTTTAGGTTAACAGAGATAAGGCAAACAGTATTTACCAATCTTTAAGTGAATTTACTTGGCCCTCTATAAACTGTTTTCCTTATCTGATACATTTAGACAGGACTCACTGCCAGTACAGAGAGCACCACAGCCAATGTGGGGAGTCACTGGCTCGTCAGCCGTACTGCAAACCTGCACCAGCAACCAACAAAAAAGGGAGGGGTGGAAAGGGGGGAAAAAAAGAAGGGGAAAAAGGGAAAACGGGGGGGTGGGGCAAACAGAAATGGCTGCACTTGTCATTTCAGTTGGTGGGCTTGGGCACAAGCTCAACCATAAGCCTGCCACCCTTCCCCAAAGAGGTTTCCTTACACCAAGTCCAGGAGAGCCACGGGGGCTGTGCTAAGCTACCCGTCCTTACGACTGCTCTGCATGCTCAGCAGCCAAACTAGCACTTCTTATGGATATCCAGCCACTTGACAGCCTTCACTGGCTCTTGCATCAGCTGAATTAAAAGTAAAACATTCTCTGTACAGCTGAAGCAAGTACTTTATTAGACAAGACTGAAGAGAGTGGTCCGTTTCTGCTCATGTCCAGTCCAGGATGTGGAGGCTTAGGAATACTGCTCAGTATGAAACCATATAGAACTGAAAAAGTTCTATAAACCTCCACAAATATCCCCTTCTGCTTATTTTCAGCTAATTGAGTTTAGATGGAAAGTTGGTTTATGTAAAAAAGCAACAATAACTTAAAGGTGACATATACAAAAAAGGAATCCAAACTTAGAACACAACCTGTCATTTTTAGCTCTGTACGCAAATATCCCCCCCTAAGGGCAATACTCCTGACAGCCCACCTCTGCTAGAAAAGTGTTTTAAGAATATAATTTTCTCCTCTTTTGTAGTAACCAAAATGGAAGCAGCCTCTCACATTATATTTGATCTGATTTTTTGTACGTGCTAGAATTAGGTATTTTTCCAAAAGCTTTCTGACACCAGATCTCAAAGAACACCAACCTTTCAACACACTTTGTTGTCATTGTCTTTGGGATCACATCACAAATCGACACAATTCAGTAAAAAGAAAAAAGTGGGGGGAGGAGGGGAAGAGGCAAGGGATAAAACTGGAAGGAAAGATAAAGTGGGACAGGGTCTCTTCCCCAGACACCACCGCCACTCCCTCTGCAAGCCACCATCTCTAACTCACAGAACGAGCTGTTCCGCAAACAGACAGGGCAAATCTTGGTCCTTCTTTTCATTAAATGCACAAGTCATAAGCCTTTATGAATAGCTATGTCAACTCCTACTTGAAATGCAAAACCACTTTTTTAATTGCTGCCACCTGATCAAGGTAAAAGCATGAACTACTTCTTAGTAGCCCTCCCTAATGGTGTAAATTTATGATGCTTTCAATTTTTAACAACACTTTCTCTGAGAAGTTGCATGCAATTTATTGGAGACAGAAGACAAAAGCTAGAATTCCATACAGATTTTCTTTGGGGAGAAAAATCACCACAGGAGATTCAGATACTAAAGAATAATTACTTTGCCTTAGGAAGGTATGTAATAAAGAAAATAAAACCACTTCTTTCTAAGATTTTAAGAGGCTTTTCAGAGAGTATTTGTCTTAATCACTGCTATATAAAAACAAATTACTGCAAACTATACTGGGATCGAAGCAGTTTTCAAGGGTCAGGATAATCTGTATTTGGCAGAGCGCCCACGAACATCCTCAAGGTCTGAGGATACACCAGAGCAGTGTACATACTGTTTTAAGATACAACAAAGCCTTTGGAGAGTTAAGTGACAGCACATCTGAGTCATTGTCTCAACGAGACATTTTGGCCTTTCACACACTTCCCAGTGCCAGAGAGACTCTGGATTTCAGTGAAGTTATATCAGAGAGAAGAGGAATCAAAAACAAAACTTCTCACAAAAGCAACAGACTCTTAAACTTTTCTCACTGTACACTTTTAAATATTATTCTGCAGGCACCTCCACTATTTTCTATCCATAACAACTCCAGTACAGTTAATAAAAGGTAACAAATATTCCAGTTAAAAAAAGAGACAAAGAAGAGAAACTGTGACTGCTCTAGAGAAGATGAATAAGGGATTTTCTACTGAAAACACCACAATAACTGCCTCTACTTGGAGTCTAGGCTTCACAGTAACAATTTAAAGATACTCTAATTTAAAGATTAAACCTTGCTTTTGTTCCAGAATCCTAGTTGTGGAGATCATGTTTCCCACACCTAAGGGGAGGTGGCAGGGAATATATATGCCTTAAATTAAGAAAAAGACAAAACTGTACATGAGAAGACAGATATATGCATGCCAAATCAAATGCTTTCACCACACAAGTAATACCATGTGGCACTATTTTGAGAGCATTATTGATATAACAGATTGGGGCACTCAATTCTAAATGAGAAGAATAAAATACCATTCATGACTCTACTGCTGGCATTTTGGTAGACTTATTGTAAGGAAAATAAAAGTCCACATTGGATTATAATCTACACAAGAAGAAATTAAACATGATTAGTGACAAATCTTCCTGGCTGTTTTACAAGGCATAGGAGTGAATAAAACCAAAAGGGAAGTAAAAGAAATACCACTGACCTCACTGCACTTTCCTCCTGGGAGTACTAGTGGGCTTGCTTCCACTATTCTTTAAGAAAACCTTGAGGTAGTTTGTGTACATCAGCATACAAAAGGCAACCTTTAGGGGAGGGGACTGTACACCTAAAAGAGAAAAAAAGCCAGCAAAATCGGAAATTCTCAAAAAGAGATTAAAAAAACCTGTTACAGCCTGTTAGCGAAAACAGACTGCACAGCCCAACAGGGCAGGGCACATCAGTCAGCCAGACATGAAAGAGAAACCCTCAGTTCTGTGGAGACAGAAGACAAAAGCTACATGGCACCACACCCACACATGAGGGCATGATTTTCTAACAATATTTGTTTTCTCTTCACTTCTTGTTCTTATATTATCCTCTTTCCACAAAGAGCATGAATTGAATTAAACAACAATCAGCATCCACATTGTTGAACATGAGGCCTGAATTCTTTCCTTTCCCACAGGGAGAGGGGCAAGCAAAAAAAATGTTTAAAAAAAAAATCAGTTCACTTTTGGCATTTTTGGTACAAGTGACATGAAACCACCCAGGTTTACACAGACTACAGACTGCATGAGAAAAGGAAAGGTCAAACATAAATATGTTTTACACAGGTGCACAGACCATAAGATCTAGGATCACCCTTCATCCCAGCAGGAAAAAGGAGGACCTTATTCCACAATTTCAATCTAGCAATAAAGCAAAAATCCATATCCTCTTGCTGTGGCTACTGCCCTTATGCCAGAAAAGCAAAACCACTTACAACAGCCTCATTTTGGAGCTCCAGGCTTTAGCATAAAAGATTCTACAAGATCCCTAGCAAGGAGTAATCCAAGTTTCTTTGACTGCCCCTGGGTGGGCACATTCTCATCCCTCCTCCACAAGCAACAGATGCCTGGCAATCCAGTTACAGGAGAGGACCATCTATTAGTGCCACCAAACCCTCTCCAGTTTCACGCCCTGGACTCAGTTCAGGTATGCCCAGTCTAGAATATAAGATTCAATTAAATGAGTCTGCAGTCATGCTTTAGAAAGTTTTCTGTAAACTTTGCCCATCGGACAGGAAATACCACAGCTGTAATTATTCTGGGATACCTTATTATTTCCAATTGGACTGACTATGAGGATCTGAAACAAGAAGTAGGATTTGTATCTACAAAGATCCCTGTCTTTTTTAGCCAAGCATGGCACCAACTGGTCACAGCTCTTGCACACAATAGAAACAAAATGTATCAGACCAACAAGTCTTGCCCTGAAACTCCTCCACATCTCATACCTACTGAAAGTAACATGGATGGGTAGTTTTTTGTAGGTTGGTCCTGGCCATTTGAGGTGTCCTTCCAAACAGAGGCCTTTCCAGCAAATCTATTCCAGGATTCATTCCCCTGCTGCTCAACTCCATTCACTGGATCCATGAAAAGGTTTTAAGACTCTTGAGAGACAACCCGCTAAAACAGAATTTGGCAGCTTCAGTAGTAGACATTGGAGCATTTAGTTTTTGCCTGTGAAAATCTTAAAAGTTTGCATGATTGCTCTTTTCTCCCATTTAACTTCACTAGGATATTCTGTAAGAGTCCGCATGGCAAACCTCCCCTAGCAGATAAAGAAGTTTGTATTTTATTCATTTTTGCCAAGCACTTTAGGAAAAAACAAACAAACAAAACCCCAACCAAGAATAGGAGACACATGAGGACGTCAACTTGAAAGGCCAAAATATATAAGGCAGCTACAGCGTCTGTATATGTGTACATAAGAAGCTTTACTGTAATCACAGTATTGTAAATATTTCAAGTACCCCGATTACAGAAGTTGACAACATGCATTCCAGTCATCACCATTTTCTTGGTACAGGAAAAGGGCATGACATTAAACAGAACACAGGTTTTATAGCAGTTAGGTCACCAAAGCAAGAAAACAGCCTTTTTTTTCATGCAGACTCCAAATTTGCTTATAAAGAGAAAGAAGAAAAAAAGTCACATACAGATGCATAAATTTTTCTAAGGTGTTCGCTGATTTGGGGGGAGGGGGTTGTTTTTCTTATGTTTTTGTCCTTTTTTTTCTTAAACAATCAAAAGGCATTCATTTTGGTTAACTCAGGAGTTAGAGTTAGTAACCGGTGACCTAAGACTCTTACAGGATTGAAAACAGGCAAAAAGTTTTCTAAAGCTTCAGAATCTATTCTGTACATAGCACTAAATATGAATGCTATTGCCTCTGCAAGACCTGTCTGGTGACACAACTATCCACAGCTATTTCCCTACCTGAATGGGAAGTTAAATGCTATAGAGGGAATTGGTGGTGTTTCAAGTAGAAAGCTTTTAACACTCACCTTTCCCTTAGAGAGTGGTTCTGGTTCAAATACTCCTCTTCTGCTGCAACGCCAGTGAACCAGAAACAGGCACACATACACAAACGGGATGCTGTTCTGTCAGAAGCTAACTAGCAGCATGCCTTGTATTTACCATTCAGTAGCAAACATCCGGGCTGTTTCTATTTCCAGTTCTGCAGTGAAGTTTGGCAGCACCTGCTGGTCTCAGGAAGATGTTTGTAGGATATTACAGTCCTACTATGTACTATTGCCTACATGGACCTTTTTTGCTCCTGTGGTTTCTTTAAAGAGAAACCAGACCTTTGACAGGGACTTCTACATCCACAATGCTGCAGATACACAAACACAAACAAATAGGTAACTATCCTCTCTGGTCCATTTATCATATTCAGCAGTTCTCACTTCTGAAGGTTAATGCTCCTTTCTCCTTTGAATTACCTTAAATGTACAGATGCTGAAGCAGAAAACAAAAGGTAATTCAAACTCCACTTGTGTTTTTTTCCCCTAGCTTCAAGCAGCATCCTTTCTGACTGTTGTTGTCTACTGAACCAGTAATAAATTCAGCCTGTTGCTTTCCCAGCCTCCTATAACACGGAATATTTCAGAGCTGACCCCCAGCTTGCTCCTCCCTACGTCCCTACTATGCTGAAACTTTCAGAAGACTCACCTTACTTAGAATAAATCTGATAAAGCTTAGCAGGTACTCATCATGAAATATGATTTTTGCATGTCCAGAGGTAAAGGATGGGGGGAGGGGGAAGTCAACGAAAACTACAAAAACTCCCAACACACTGCTTTCAACAAGGACTCCAGCAGTTAAACAGTTGCCATGAGGTACTCCCATGTTTATAGATTTTTATTTATAAATGCTCCTTTAGACTTTTTTTAAAAGGTAGTTTTTCTAGAAGAATTATGCACACAAGGGAAAAGAAACACTGTGAAAGAAACTGTTTCCACCACAATAATCCACAGTACTGGATTAACATAAAATCAAGCCAAAAGTATTCACTTTGTAATTAAAATACATTTGTGAAAGGATTTTGTAGCATTTTCTGGCTAGACAGGTCATCTAATCTCACCATTGATTCAGCTGCTCTGCACATTAGAAGAAGTATTATTACTGCCACCAGTTATCTTTGAATAAAAGATAAAACCTGCATTTTTTAAGCCAAAAAATGTTCCTGCTGAACCTTTATGGAGGCAGTTAAAATCCTGGCCCTGAATCAAGGCACAGAGAGAATCCACTGCCCTCCCACAGCACTTTATTTTCTGAGAAACTTGACAAAACTAAATCCTGGTTTTGCCAGTTTTGTTATATTAAAGCTTCTTTTTTGCCTGAAGTATTATGAAACCATGGTAATTTGTTAGTATTTGCCGATAAAGTTATTTATTAGAAGCAGCTTGCATCATCTGTTTAGATAAAGCAGGACACAAACTGAAGTCACTTTTAATCTTGTTCAACTTAACACAGCATCAGGATACAGTAGATTCTCAACAACAAATCCCAGCACCACATATCTCCCATCAGAAATAAAGACACATTTTGATAGCTATACATTAACCTTTCCTCCGTGGTCAAATATCTTCCCGTAATATAATCCATAGAAACAACTTCCTCTGGGGATTTATGACTATGAGAGATGCCTGCTGTGCTAAAAAAGCCTTCTCTTTGCATGGCTGTAGCTGAGCAGAGGATGATGACATAACCACTTCAAGAGAAATGTCCTGCAGCACAACTTGACACACATCCCTGCAATAGCCATCCATGCTTCAGGTAGGTGAACACATGCTATTAACAGCACCTGCAGCTCCTTGGGCTTTCCCATCTGCTCTTCATTTCCATGTATTCAAAACACCTCTTCACCTCCTTTGTTGAGTTTAGTTGCCAGGATCATCTTTCCAGGTCATGATACCTATGTACACCTATCTCTTTCTTTCCTTTTTTTTTTTTTTTTTAGTATATTTCAGGTAAATCTTTAACACTCCATTCACCTTTTGGCAACCATTAAGCTCTCCAGAACTACATTTTTCTAATTACAGATAATTAGTCAAAGATGACTGAATTAAGTCAAAGGCCCCAGCAAGCCCTCTGCCCAGTTTTGTTCAGTGTGTTGCAAAGACAGTAAATGCGTTTAAACTTCTTTCATAGGGATTTATGTTGTCCTACATTTTAATTTATGTTATAATCTATACTATACCAAAGCAATTCATGCTTTAAACTACAGTATTTTTCTATCTTTTTCCTCAAATGTATCCAGTCAACTGAGCAACCCTGGAAGTTGCACTTTCAGAACAAAAAAAAATTACCTCCATCATCCAGATTCATTATTCATGAAGGGGATGCCATCTACAGAACTTGCTCAAAACTTCTAGTATGGTTGCTCTACTAACTTTTCTGAAGCAGTCAGCATAATTTTGCCATACTCTAACTTTTCCAGATGCCTGTTTTCATTTTCTGTTACTACATCAAGAGATTCCCTTATCACAGGTTTGATTTTGCTTTTGCACATGCAAGATTCAAGTATTTCCTCATCAGGTTTAAAGGGCAATGTTCACCTTCATAAGGAAACAAATAAGCATGAGAAAGCAGCAAAGAAAAAAAATGCCAGAGAGTGTCAGTGCTGAAAGACAATTGCCATCACTATCAATTTCAATTGTCATGCCACTGTGGAAAACCAGATGAACCAAAGACTATGGAAAGATAACTGCTTCCTTCCAGTAATTAGAAAATGGACTTTTCTGATGGTCATATTAAAAGCACTGGCAGTAATAACTATGAAAGATTTATATAAAAGCTTTCTTTCCCTTTTTCTTTCAGTTGCCCATAGCAATGTACAGTGGTCATACTATCTGTCCTGCTTTCAAGCTACACCAAACTCCAGAGCTGCACCTCCCTCAGGAAATTCTGAAACTTGTCAAGAGTGATCTGTGCAAATATTTTGCCAGCAACACTACTAGCTACATATGGATGCATCAGCTCAAAAATATATATGTCATTCCAATGCAACATATCTTGTAAATAATTGTCTTGGCATAGCAGCATGGTGAACCCTCAATCACACAAAGCATTCTTCCTGTAGAATACCTTATTAGCAAACATAACTTATCATTTTTACATGGAGATTTCTGTATTTCATGTTTGGTCAAAAGGCCTCTGAATTGATCAAGTGTTTTAACTATCCATTTAAGAGAGCTACGTAAAAGGTGATCACAGAAGGGTTGATCACAGAAAGGGGACCTCTGTTGGTCAGCTGGTCCAACCAACACCTGTGCTCACGCAGGGCCACCTAGGGCCAGTTTCACAGGGCCCCATCAAAATGGCTTTTGAAGGACTCCAAGGATGGAGACTCCACAACCTCCCTGGGCAACCTGTGCTAGCGTCTGAAAAGCAGAAATTCATTTACTGGGAGAACTGTCAATTCGTGCCTGTTACCTCTTGCCCTGTCTTGGCAAGTGTCTTGGGGCACTACTGGAAAGTGCCTGGCTGCCCCTTCTCCATTTCCTACAACCAGCTTTCATATACACAGATAAGGCCCCTCTGAGTCTCATCTTCTCCACACTCAGTGGCCCCAGCTCTCCTGGATTTCCTCATATGAAAGATCCCCAGTCCCAGGGCCATCTCTGTGGACCAGCACTGAACTTGCTCCAGTATGTCCAGGCTTTTTCCATACTGTGGAGACCAGAACTAAATCCAGCACTTCAGGTATGGCCTCACCAGTGCTGAGGAGAAGATTCACCTCTATCAACATGCTGGCAACAATTCTCATTATAGAGCCCAGAGGGCTGTTGGCAAATTCTCTAAGATGACCTATAAAAACCTCTGTCTCCATAAATCAAGGGGTGAAGGCAAAGAGTCTAACATACTTTCAGAAACCACAGCGACTGGACTATAACCAAAAAGATAACTGCAGAGTAACTTTCTGATGGGCAGTACATCAAAGATGAGCCTAGGTTATACAAAAACCCTACAGCAAAATATTATCTGTTACAATAGGATACAAGATGTGAGGTTAATAGTGCACAGAAAATTCACATGCACTGTTAATGACAGTGATATCCCTCATCTTCTCTGTGGTAAACAAACAGTATTTACACATGAGTTAAGTGTCACCTGAGATTCAGAGCTCCAGGGAAGAAACAGTACCTTGTTAAAAGGATAAAAGTATGCTATTCCCTAATGTAAGAGTTCTTTGTATGTATAAATTAACTGCCATATGCTTTCATATGGCACACAGAAACTGAGATATGGAGCAATTGCTAAGAACCCAGCAAAGTGCCATAAAGATGATCTAAGGAACCAAGGCATCTCTCCTGTGATGAAAGGCTGAGAGAGCTGGGGCTGGACCAGATGACCTCCAGAGGTCCCTCCCAGCCTCAACTACTCTGGGCATCTGTGAAGCTGTCAGAGTTCGTGCTCTTTCATTGAGAGTGATGGAGAAAGGTACTTTGACACATCATTCATAAAAATTAAGGATACACAATTTCTCCAGTGAAGTGGAAAGCAGAAGATTAAATGATAAAGGGAAAAAAAAAACGAAGCAAACTAAACCATACCTGATGATGTAGCCAACAGCTCAGAAGCTAAAACTGATCTCTTAACTGTAGTGAATGCAGGCTCTTCCCCTTTTTCTAGTACAAGTATGGGATTTTTGATTTCACGTCTTTCCTCCTAACAAAAGCAACCTTATCTCAGGATGCTCAAAACATACCATCCTAAAGTCATTTTCCCCTCCTTCTTACTGATAACATAAGGACAAACAGATTAAAAGTTGTTACAGTTAACAGAAACTATAAGCACTTTTATCTCGGCAAACATTTTTTTAAAAAGATGCAGAAAGTTTGTTCTCTGACAATCTAAACCAAACTTAGGGGTATACACAGAGTATACGACTAACAAATTTTACCAACTGCCTTTGTCAGTTCCCTGCTTGTTGGGCATCAAGTTCCCCAGTAGCTACCATGCAGCTTCCTGCCCTGCTGCACAGGCACCTCGAGGATACTCACCTGAGCCACCAGGGCTCATGAGGCAAAGCAGTCCCAAAACAGCTCTCTGCTTTGGATTTCTAAACTACATAGGATTCCCTTAGTAACACTTCACTGCACTGAATACACATACCCCTGCCCACCGTGCCCTTCATTTCTTCTTCCCAAACTCCCCATTTCTAGTCCCAATACACCATTTTATGCCATTAGGCTCCCCTCTAGTAATCACAAACACCACTGCTTGTGTGACACAGGATAGGACATCTCTCAGAGAAGTAAATAATGCTCCCACACCTATCTGGTATATACATCTTTAGAAATACCCATGTGATTTTAAAGACTTACTCTATTATATCCAAAAAATAAGTTAAACTGATTTTATATAAGGTGACCCAAATGTGTTCATTACTGAAGAAACCACCTTTGTAAGGGGACACAGAAAAAAAATGTATACATAAAGTCTTGTGTTGGGCTTTCCAACAATAAAGAACAACCATATGCACATACACAGAAAACATTTTAGAAGACAACACTTCTGAAGAGAAAGCAACAGAAAGGCAAACCAGCCACCTACAAACAGACAAGCTCCTCCTCACTAGGTAAATGAGAGCATCGCAAAGCAGAAAGGCACTTAGCCCACTCTTAAAATAAGAGCAAATGCTGTAAAAGATCAGATATAACAAAGCAGTTTAAACCTAAGAGAAATCATGCACTGAAAAAGGAAAGCCGAAATAAGAAATCCTAGGATGACAACTTGATTCACAGTTTACTCAAGCTAATGAAAGACTCCAACTCCCACAGATTTCAGCGGGTTATGAAACAGGTCCTGCAGAGGGAAATGTTCCAAGTCACAAACAGCAATGCCGTATTTTGATACGTAATTGCCACCACTGACTATGAAGAAGTCCCTGGTGTAAAATAGAGAACAAATACAATAATCTCGCTTTCTCATTTTAAAAATGGCATGAAAGAAACAACAAAAGAAAGTTATTGAAGTGAACTAGATTGTTCCCAGCTGTTGTCATAAAATACTACAGCTGTTCATGTCTTTGCAGCTAATGACAAGTTGCACTTTTTCAAAGATTGTAACACAGTATGACCATTGTAACCCACATCAAACAAACCTGGCAAGCATCATGGAAAAAAGACTGAAAATTATTTAAATTCTGTTTGATTTTATTTTTTAATTCCTGTTCATGGGTTGGTTTTGAGTGTTTTGGGGGGATAGGATGGGATTTTGTATGAATGGTTCTTTATTCAAATTGTCAATTATGTTAAACTACTTAAATCATGGTAAATAACAAGCACTAAATTACCAAAATTATCTTTTCCAGTTATAAAAATAGAACTCAGCTAATAAATTTTTTTTATTGTTGAAAATAGGTGTGCTGACTAAAAGTCTCAAGTTCAAAGAGGATGATGAAACATCTTTTCTCTGAAGCCAAAAAAAGGGTAGGCTTTCCCATCTAGATGCTTTTAATTATTTTGTTAACTGTACTATACATGAACCAAATCAGATTTTTTTCATAAAGATTCAAATACAAAAATGTGAAAAGGTGTGTGTGTGTGTATATATATACATATATACACGGAGCATTACTCCTTGACAGATGGAGAAAAAGCTAGGGGAAAGCATGTGTTCCCACATAAAATCTCCACAGAACCTGAAACATACTATTTCAACTAATTTCATGTCAATTCTCATGAAAATTAAAGAGTGTAGGTTCCTCTCTAGCCATATGTCTTCCCCTCCAAGATCATCCATACAGAGCTATAGACCAGAAAGAAATCACAAGCTCCTGCACTCTTTTTGTCTTCCCTGTAGTTATCAAGAAAATCAGTAATTCACAAAGAAAACTACAAGTAATTTTACCAGTCTCTCCACTTTAGGACACAAAAACACTTCCAGAGAAATTCCAAATACTTAAAGATGACCACCTAAACATACACCGCTCAAACCCACTTTCATGGCACCAACCTGGGACTCGACAACAAGTAACACGCACAGCTGCAACAAAAAAACAATGAAAGTGAAGCTTCCTTATCCAAAGAAGGACAGAAAAAATTGCTAACATGTATTTATAAACAAACACAGCAACAGTTAAGTTAGAAGCTGAGCCTCATTTCCTCACTTTGGTTCATCTATATAGACTACAAAGGATCTCTTTCCAAAAAATGGTTACTTCAAAACACGAACTCTGAAACTTTGCTTTATGCAGCTATCTGTCACTATCAGCAAATGAAAAAAAAAAGTAGAATTGCACACCCTACCTTTAAGGCACTCACAAAAGTCTAAATTAAAAATAAAAATCCTTTCACACACTACATAAGGCCAAAATACTGTAGTTTGGATTCTATTAATTAAGCCTATTGGACAATGTCCAGAGTGACTGTTCTAAGACTCTCTGCAGCATCACATCTGCATAACCCATTATTAACACATGTTATTTTCACCATTTCAATCAGAAGTTCAAAGCGCACTTCCTTTCTTATGGCAACATTGTGCAGACTTGATCTTTTTGTACAATTAGGAAGTATTAGACAAACACTGTAGCAGAATTTGCTCTACAGCAAGTTAGGGAGTTTTTTCTCTTCACTCCCTTAGCTCTACACTGTGCAACAGTCAAGGTAATTCAAAGTACTTCGGCCAGCAGGAATCTGATGCAATAAAATGCCTAAACTGAATGCCTCAAAGATGGGATGGAGAAAAAGAATACAGTATCGAATACTGTTATACCAAAATGTGTCCCCATCAGTACATATTTAATCCCATTACAGCACTTTTTAATTTTGAAAGCTTTTTTTTATTAAGTCAGATATGCCTATCTGAAAGATGAAACAGTAGCTATTACTATTCAAAGATTTTATACAACCATTTTTAGCACAGTTTTTCCCTTTCTTTTCCACAAAGGTTTTGTACAGTCTCCATACAGACTAGGTTCTGCACCTTCTATGCCTAAACTTTAAGGTGGGCATTTAAAATTCACTCATCTGTGGTGAGCCCTCAGCCTTTTTCTCAATTATTACCAACTTCACCAAATCTTACCTTTCATTGTTAACCAACTTCTATGTCTGATTATAAAAACACTAAAGCATGAGAGCTCATACCACCTACTACCCAAGTTAACCAAAAAACACACTGTCCATGCTAGCTCTCAGAGCTTTTTGCAAACTACACGAGTTGAAACTAACAGTCACGCTAGGAGTTTTCAACAGAACTGCTAAGAAACCTGCAGGCAGCAGCTGAGCTGCAGAATAGAGACATCCTTCTGTGACAAGCTGGGTAGAGCTTGAGCAGCACACTGACAGTGGAGCTATTCACTGAAAAGAAAGCTACCATCAGCAGCTGGCTGCAGTTACAACAGAAGTCTGAGAAGAAGCAGAATATACTTCCCCAGTTCTCATGGGCTTCCCCAGGCACCTACAGATGCACCAAAAGGAAAGATACAGTGTTCCATGAACCTGTTGCATTAAATACATGCACCCGAATCACCCAAATCCACCAAAGGAGCACTTAGGCTGCTCAACGTATTTAGCAATTAGTAAATAAGCGTAAGTGCAATAAGGAGAGAAGTGTTTGCAGAAATGCAGGATAGGGACAGGAAAAAAGAAAGTCATATTGAAACATGAGAGGGAGAAAGCATTAAAAATACAACTTGCTGAGAAGTAAAAGGAGCTTCAACAGAAGTTCAGCACAGCTTTCAATTACAAGTAGAAAGAAGTTTGAGTGATAGATAATTCCCAAATGAAATTTTTTCAAAAACTGGTTAAGTACACCCTAAAGTGAAAGGGTGCCATCTACACCTTAGACACATGCAACCCCCAGACACGCAAGACCTAACTTTTAATTAAAACCACCATTTTTAATGTGTGGTGCCTTTACACTCTGCTTCTTTCCCTCTCCAGCTCCAAACATAAATGGTGCTAGTTGGAAGTTAGCTGGAGATGATGGTGGCAGCCTAAATCAATGTTAAATAAGACAGTCATGTTCTCCTCATACAGCAGTGCTGCCGTATCAACATTACCATGCCTAAGCTCTCTTAGAAATAGAGATATGAGTCAGTTTAAAACACACGTAGATGACTGTCAAGGAGGTACTACCCTGGAGGTGTTATTTCAACAGTGGCAGCTTTCTAGGGGAGGAGTAAATACAGTAGGAATTAGTTCAGATTTTTACCTTTATGACCTTTACCTTTACAATCATAGCATATGCCTTCCTATTTTGCCACATATGATCTCTAGTCTCTTCCTTCATTCAGTAATTACAGGAAAACAGTAAGTACATACCTGGAGTACTGCCTCCAGCAATCATACATCTGAATCTGCAACCCAAGGGGCAAACCCCTCAGTGAGCCACTTAGGTGAGCATACATACTTAAACTGCACACACGGTACAATGTTTTTCAAAACTGGGATGATACTTTCCACCATTACTGAGTAGCCATAAAACGATCTTTTATGGGGGAAAGTCAAGGTAAATGACTGATTATGAGAAGAGGAAATTATTTCAGTGTTCAGCTGAAGAACCATTGTGAAATCAGCCTATATTTCATTCATGAAACCACATACGAAAGAATATAAGAAGGCACCTTTTCGTGCAGACGATTTGAAGTGGCTTTTACTTCAGAAACTTGCGGCTTCTTTCATGGCGTGCTTACAGTAAGTGTTAAGCGGTATCTCTCCATCTTAAAATACTCTTAAGGAAGTACTTTTTTCCACATTCCTTGAAGCTATAAAGCATAAACTATCCCCCACTACATGCTACTTCAACATCACTGAGAAACCCAAGATAAACTAATATTCACATTTAAATGGAGTACCACATTTAACTAACAGTCCTGCTTTTGTATGGTAAGTAGGAGCCATCCAAGCTACAGATACTTATTTACTGACATTACCCAAAATTACTTTTGATAGAAAATCCCTTTAGAAATACAAGACAGAAAACACTGTTCTGAGTTCTAGAACTCTAGAACTACTAGAACTACAAAAAGATAATTTAGAATATCAAGCTACATAATCAAAGGTAAATATATTTTGCATTTGATCTCCCTGCCACAACCTGCATTGAAATGCAAGCACATCCATGCAACGACTATCATCTCTAAGTGGGATACATGTGATGGAAGTAAACACCATTCAACTTGGGAATGGATAGCAGAGAAAAAACAACTGTTCTCTACAGCATCCGCCTGTGGAAAATTACCTCAACTAGTTCGTATTTTCCAAGTTAAATGCTGATATGATCCAGTATGTACTCCTCTTTCAAGACTGCCAGCACCAGTGATATTAAAAGCACCAGCTCCCTAGCAAGGCTCAGTCAAAAAGAGCAGGCAACAGAAGGCAGCTTTAGCCAACTTGAAATTCAGAAACATACAAAAGATTTTTAACACAAACAAGGGAATTTTGTGCCTCACTACATATCAGTCCTGTGACTCGACACGCTCAGCAAGCCACTCTCATCACACAGAGCATGAGAAAAGCCTCCCACCTATGCAGTGCAACAGTAACTATGCAAGAAAGGCACCCTTCAGCATGTGCATTTTCCCCCTATGCCTACACAGCAAAAGACTTGTTCCACTGAAGGGCTTATTTACAAAATTATCTTGATGACTAAGAGGTTGAGTGAGTTCATAAATCAAAATAAATCACCAGCTTTATTGTACATAGTCAAAGACTGTACTTTGGTTTTGTTTCGGTGCCTCACCATGACATTCATAATCCCTCACGAGTGTTACACACCTACCACACACACATACAGGTTTACACAGTGTAAAACATACAAAGACTGCCAACCCCCAAGTGTCATCCAATTGATAAAATCTACTGGTGTTACAAGCATTAACTTAGCTTTGAGCATGAGGTAAGAACAAACCAGTTACACATATAAAAAACCGTAACACACCAACCTTGTTTTCTTTCCTAAACAGCCATAATATCTCTCCAAGTGTACTCAGTTGTTTCTGCTCTCAGGTGCCTCTCGCACAGTTTGTTTCATAAGGGTACCAGGAGATTTGCAACTACAGAGTTACTAAAACTGAGGTGGATGTACACCCATTCCGCCAAATAAGGTAAAAGTGGACAGGGGAGTGCAGGTAATCCCCAGCTGTACCAGTGCCACCTTTCTGGCATAGCTGTGGGTAGATTCTCTAGTTAATAACACACCTTAAACCCAGATGCAGGCTTCCTCAGAGGAAGCAAGTATATTCCGAAGTACTACAACAATAAATTAATTAAAAGGAAAGTGAAGTCAGCTTTCCTATACCAATAGTAGCAGCTACAAAGCAATTCCTTCTTTTTGCTCATGAGGATCACATAGACAGAATCTTCAGCACCCTCAAAAGACAGGGATATCATAATTTACTCTACTGCATTAGACAGTTATAACTATTCAAGTAACCCTGGCCCTTGTCATAAAATAGTAACACTCAAATTGACACCAAAATACATACCAAATCCACCAATATTATAGACATTCAGGCCAACACAATCACTCAGAAACCACTGAAGTACTTGCAGGACACATCTGTGCTGAAAAAACTGAACCTGATTCAGAGGGAGACAGAGACGGGTTTCTGCAATTCACAAATGCTGGATTCCAGCCTGGAGTGCAAGCCTTTGGTGAGTACATGCAAGTCTCCCTGGCCTAATGGGAATTAGCAATGAAGTTTAGAGTTTCCATTATTGACAGCAATTCTACCTCTCACAAATCTGAAATTAACACTGATGGCAACATATCGATCGTGAGCTGGCATTTGTATTATATTACAAACAACTGTCAGCCTGCACATTAGGAAAGCATTCACAATGACACAGTTTGAAATTCAGAGACAGCAGAGACCGGTGTCCTGTTTTATTGTGTGTTGTCAGTTACTGATATAACTGTGTACATCTCCCTATGCAACGCACAAGAGGAAAGGAGACAGCCAACACCAAGGATCACAAGCCACGGCTACAACCCTTCTAAACAGCTAAGATGGAATTATTTCATTAGAACTCCACTTCTAGGAAAAAAAAAAAACACCACAAAACAAAACAAACAAAAAATTCACACAAAAGCACACAACCATCTGACCTGCCCAGAAAAAAAAAAAAATCAAAACAATTACTGTACCTAACTAACTGCAAGATTTTCACGAAATACTGACTTCACTTTTTTGTAAGACTATTCAAGCTGACTTTCAAAGTTTTTATTTAGGATTATTCTGCTTTAGAGCAGTATTCCTCAGAGGCACTAATGAAATACTAAATGCTTTGAGGAGGTGAAGTAACATGATACACAGCTTTTCATTCCCCATCGGTGGGGTTCAAATCTTGCGAATGTCAGTAGTGACCAAAAGCTGTTGACATCAGGCAGCTGAGCCATGTGGAATGAGCGAGTATCCTCAGTCCAGTTTTTCCTGGACAGGTATTCCTATCTTCACAAGAACAACCCTGCCTACGCTCTGGCTAGCAAGTCTCAAGAGTTAGAAGCAGTGTGGATAAGGAGTAGCTTCCTCAGTCCTGAAGGAGAACAAGAACTTTAAGACAGTTCTGTTCAAGTGAAAGTTGCACCATACCTCTAACAAAAAGGGAAGGAATTTCAATTCATAAGTACCTCAAGTCAGCACCTCCTGCAACAATATGTTGTCCTGAGCCTTGATACCACAAACTTCTGAATGCACCTAAACACACAGTTTATCGTGTCTGCAGTCAAGAGACCAAAGTGTTGCTCCTCTACAGGATGACAAAATCCAGAGAGTAAAGCTGAATTGTGTAATTTGCATCACAAAACATATACCATCATAAGGAAAGCACCAGAGTAAACTGAAAAGCAGCCCTTCAAACCATAACTGCATTCTCTGGCTTAATTTTACTTTTTGCTTTAGCTCAACAAAACAGACAGTAACATTACACACAAACTTGAATTTCTTCTTTATACTGCTCATTGTATGACGGAGTAAATTCTGCACATCAAAGCTATGGAGACCAGGACGTTATAAACATTACAGTCTCCTAAATCTTTTTCCCCTCATCCCAAAAGCACGTTTATTTTGGAGTAAAATCTGTTTAAGTACAGTTCAGACAATTCAAAAAGCAAAGCAAAATGAGTGTGAGATTAAATCCTCACCAATGGAAATACTCCACTTCTCTATCTATTTGAGCTTTTTAAGCATGAGAAGCAAAAAAACAAAAACAAAACAAAACAAAACAAAAAACCAAACCCACAGTAACCCCCTAAAGAAGCAGCTCTCAGCCACAAGCAATTTGCACAAAGCTGCTGGAACTGTAATCCCCCCAAGCCCATCCCACTGTTACGTAACAGTGCCAAGCCAGGATTTTCACCAGCCAGTCCAGAGTTACTGTTAGAAGGAGACATCTCCCATCACACACCAGCAATAGAAAGGGTTTAAAAATAATTTAAAATAAACAAAACATAATAAAAACAACAAAAAAAAATCCCATACAGGTAAGCAGAGGGAAAAACTTAATCCAAAAGTTACATCCATGTTAAAAGCATTTCCTTTTCAAGTAAGGTTTTATGATATTCTAACTCAAAAGGAAAGTTGCTTTCTCAGGTTATACCTCACCAATGGTAGAGTATCTGTTTTTTCTCTCTAAAATAAGACTCTCCAACTACTTATATAGGTGCTCACAATGTACCTTTTTATCTAATTATTCTTTAACATTGCAAGCCCATTTCAGTTGTTGATCTCAAGAGGGTACAAATCATGTCCTGTATGACAGAAACAACATCTTTCCTATCTCTAATACTACCAGTTGTTTTCTTGATTTTCTTAATGTCCATATGAAGGCAGTGTGAAGTGCCTATGATACAGCAAAGGATAATCCTCTTAACACTCAGTTTACTGCGTACTATACTCTTCAGATGCTATTTTAAGATCTTAAAAGGATTTCAATATTTAATAGAGGACTGAACCAGTTAAGCAAAGCTTCACATCTACACTGAAACACTGACATTATGAGACAAACAGTTGGCACAGGCAATGGACACCCATGCAGCACCTATGTTCTTTTTGTTCAAGACCTGAACTCAGTTTAACCAAGTTGATTCCTCTTTGAGTTGCATTATAAAATTATTTAACTACACATACTGCTAAGTGTTCTTAGAAATACTGGGTTTAGATGTTTGAGACATTTGCATGTATGAAAAATGCAAGGAGCAATTGCTGACAAAACGCATTTAGATGAGCTGAAACCACTGAGGGTTTTGCAAATACTGAAATAATTCCTATTCATGACAAATACTGACTTAAGCCAAAGGAAGTTCTGCCACAGCAAAGATCAGGACATCTGGCCATGTGTTAGGACCAAGCAGATTAAGGAAACGAAATAAAAAAATTAGACACCCCATAACCATGAAGTTCTCCTAATAGGATAGTCATTTGTTGTTTCAGCTGAACACAGGCTTTTAAGCCTACTCTTGGTGTGATATAACAGACAAACTTGAATTGAAAATATTCCAGATATTACACAGTAAAAGTGAATTTACAAGTAATTTTCAAAAAATTCTTGCAATTTTCTTTCATACCACATCTGAATATCTACAATTTCCTTTGGAGGAGCACAAAATGAAGTAAGAGGGGAAAAGGCATAAGAAGGTAAGTGTAAATATAAACACAAAACCATAAATAAATGTCTTCCCAAATAGTATTACACTGTTTCGTTTTGGCATACACTCACATAAATACAGAAGTGTACCTATTTCAAGGCCATTTCCATTTCTAGCTTCCCAGGATGTGGACAGCTGCATGCTGCACCTAGGATTTGTGCTGTCCACCATAACACCCTGCAGCGGCATACGGGTTATAACCTAAGTGGGTGAAATACACTAGAGCTGGGTACACTTGGCTGTGTGAACAGTGCAGAAGGGAAGAAACAAAAGAAAACAAACAAACGAAAAACCTAGACCATTAAATACACATGCACTTCATCCATACTGAGAAATGCACATGTGCAATTTACATCAGGCATCGTCCCAGTAAATAAAACCTTGGTCTGTACTGAGGAGCACAATGTGTCGTTAACCCAAACTCTTGATTTGTTTATACGGCCGAGGCTGGCAGCACACGCATACCTCGGAAACAGCAAAAATCATGGAGCCGATACGTGTTTGTGCCGAGCACCCTCACGCACATCTGCACGCACACGCGGGAGCACGGCCACGGTACGCCCGCTGGATAACTTCACATCCACGCAGGCCGGGCCGTCAGCAAGAGACGGCGATGGAGGAGGAGAAGGAGGAGGAGGAGAAGGAGAAGAAGGAGGAGGAAGCAGCCTTCGCCGCCTCCCACAGCGCCCGCGGCCCGCGCCCACGGCGCGCCACCCCCGCCCGGTATCCCCGCCGCGGGTGCCGCGGGGGCGGCCCTGCGGGAGCGGGG
>VZTX01000588.1:316717-370204 GCA_013400915.1 Pardalotus punctatus
GGCCGCGCCTGCGTGCCCGGCCACCGTGCGCGGGTGCGGACGAGTGCGGAGCGCCGGCCGCTCCAGCTGCCTGCTCCGCCGGGTGCCCGCCCCAAGGTGCGGCGTCCCTGGAAAGGTGACAAGCAGGTAGCGGCGCGCGCGCAGCCGGGGCTGACCTGCGCGAAAGGGGAATCTTCCTAAGTAGCATCCTTCAGCCGAGGGTTTGCTGATCCATCCCCTCGGATAATGGAAAAATACATCCATCTCCCCCAGCTGTGTGCCTTGCTCAGCGCACCTGGCACACGCCAACTTGGCGAACGGGCTGGCGGAATCTGCAGCGCTCGGCCTCAATGCTGGGGCACCATCGTCCCCTCAGATGGTCCTGGCGAGGACAAACGGAATGGTCGAACATGAGTGAGAAGTGTTCGCCGCCCCCAGATGGAAGACAACGACTCTTACTTCATGTTTCTTAGAGGACTGGAAAGTAATTTACATCTGTGAAGGTGTCCCCCATCATTCCAGACAACATAAATACTGTTTAGGGCTTGTTTATACATGTTGTTTAGGAGGAACTGTTCCTGACTAATTTCATGACTAATTTCCAGAATAAGGCTGAGCTGTTCCAGTTTAGTTTAACACTGTGAGTTTTAATTAAGGAGGAAAATAGGGCACACCTATTCTGGAAGATGGATGTTTACAGAATTGTTGTTGAATAACTTCTGTGTAGATGAGCCAAGAGTCAACAGGCACCTAACCCGGCTTCCTATTTCCCTGCGGAGTGATGTACAAGTTGCTTGCTTAGCAGATACTATTGCTTTAGAAACTCACAAAGAATATAAGATGGCAGTTGTGGCACATACTCTCTGCTTTGATTTGCCTGACATTTTTAGGGGACGTTTTGTTGGCTGTCCTTGTGGCATTTTCTCTGAACATGGAAAGACATTGTATGTGACTGACATTTAGTAGAACAGCATGAGTTCTCAGCTTGTTCCAGCACTGTGGTGAGCTCCATGTGCTGTGACCATCCTCTTGTCCCAGGAACACAGAATAGCTGGGTAATAAAGATGCCATCTGAGATTCCTATTGCAATGGTAATATGAGAATATGAAACAGATCTAGGGCTCAAGCAAGTGTCTTATATATGCCCAGAAAAATCCTGAAGCCCATGACAAATATGCAGACATCTCCCCATATGGTAAGCATACTTCATGGAGCACCAAGTGCACAGAAGAATCCAGACAGAATAAAAACCTACATCTTCATCCCCACTGCCAGGAAGCACTGCCTCGTGGCACTTGGTGCTTGGATATGGAAGGAGAAGCAGCATGTGAGGAATGCAGCATGGCCAGTATTGCCTACATGTTGTGGGTCCCAACTTCAGGAGGTGTGGAGGACCCATTTGGATCTGTTCTCCTGTGACTGCAGGCTGTTTGCATGAGTCATCTGGATTTGTCTTGATAGGCTGGAATAACAGAGATGCTGGGTCTCTCCACTTTACGTTTGCTCCCCCATTAATCACAGGACAAGACTTCAGTTCTGATTTTTTAACAAGAAAGTATTATTACCTTCCCCAACAGTTGCTGCTGCTTATATAAGGACATCCAGTGTCAAAACTTCAGCACGATTGTATTAATACTGAAAGCTATATAGGAGTTGGTTTTTTTAAACTGTTTTCCTTTGCTTCTAGTTTTCAATTATAACATGTCATCCAGGCTAGGTAAAGCTCTTTCATTTTATCTTGCAGAGGGTCTTGATTATTCATCTGTTGAGTGTGTTTAGTCTTCCTTTCCAAGGTAGAATCCCCGTTTCAGGTAATTTCTTCTTTAAGAATGTTCAGATAAGCTTTCATAAGACAAAGGTCAGAACCACAGCTAAATGCCATGTATCATGTCACTTCTGCAAGGTATGATACAGCCAAGATTCAGATCACAGGTATAAGACCTCATGACTACTGCGTCATGGTGTGGTGCAATCCTAACCCCATAACTTGTTTCAGGAGCAAAATCCTTACCTGTGAGGGAAGGAAAGGAAGAGAGATAGAAATCACCAAACACCATCTTTGTTCTCTGATAATGCTAACAAACTAGAGATAGTCTGTGTCTCAGATTTGTCTTAGTAGTAAAGGTTGTATAAGCATTCCTTATGACTTAAATCTGTCCTTTACATCCATCCACAGAGGTGGTCCTTCAGGTTTTTCTCACACTCCTTTTTCACAGAGGGATTTCTTTTTCATGGGATCTGAGTCTTACTGGATTCCTTTTTCTCATTAAACAGTAGGAGGAGAATATGAAGATCACATCTTTGAATGAAAATAACACAGTCAGTGGATTCTGGGAAAATTCTAACACACTTGACCTCTTGCATCACTAATCCCTCCTAGCATTGTTAGTCATTTCACCCCCTAGTAGAATAGAAGCCCAGCATGACACATTGGAAGCTCTGATCTTCCAAAGAGCAGTCACTTCTGATTACTGATTTTGAAGAAAAGCTCTTTGAGAGCTGGGGGAGAGAGAATTTTTTCAAGTCTGGAATAAGTTAGTACCCACCTCTTTGCCTCAGATGAGCAATTCTTTTCCATTTTAGTTGAGATGTGACAATTCTTTTATGCACACAACAGCTCTGTAAAGTAGCAGCATCCAGCTGAAGTGGAAGGAGGAATAAATGCCCATATAATGAGAAGCCAGTAATTTTAAGCCAGACTTTCATAAAGACACACAGACTGAGGGATTTTGAACTGTGTCACAGGTCCCATGAAAAATTAGCAATCAAGTTGTCTTGACTTGTTATTTCAGCAGCAAGGTGCGGATTATTTTCGAGAAATGTAGCCATATGTTTGCCCACTGACTCAACCAATTAAGATACTGTTTTAAAGTATTGATTGCAAGAGATAGTGTTTAAAATTTTAATCATTATTATTAGAGAAAGACTGTTCTAGCTAGAGGGAGTCTGTCCTTCCTGCATTAGTGTTAGCCTCTGAAAGTTCTGGCTTCACATGTAATAAATATAAGTTTCACAGTATCTTGGAAGTAAGGAGGAATTAGGGAGGGCCCTAAAGGACTATGATGGCTGGATAGAAAATATGTGCAACAAGGTTAGTCTGGATAGTGGTGCTGCCTTAACTGATGATTTTCCTGATTTTTCTTTTAAGAGAGATGTGTAGTTGTTTTGGTTTACTTCCTTTCAATATAAAAAGTACTGGGGATTCTCAACATCTGTGTATCTAGGTCTATTGCCTAGGCCATAGTCTCTATAGCATCATTGTCTACAAGATTAAAACCACTACATACTAGTCTGTGTTGACAGTGTGTCTTGAGGAGATACTCCATAGTGGAATCAAAGTTCTGTTACAGCTCACAGTCACAATACTGACAACAAGCACCTAAAACTTTCAAAAGAACTAGATTCATCTACATGACTAAAATAAATTTCATACCAAGTGCTGTATACTAGCCTTGGATAGGCAATATAATTTATCAGTACTGCACATGTCATTTGGTTCCATCATATCCAAGAGGAAATTCAGCCCAGTGTAGACAGCCTACAAAGGACCACATAGGGATTTAGATCACCATCAAGGAGCACTGTCTGAGGATTTTTTTTTGACGGAAGTTTTCCCACTCTTATACTACCTCAGTACAAAAGAGAAAGATAGATAAGGGTCTGTAGCAAGTAACAATTCTTTGTATCATTGAAATGCTTTCTGGCTATGTTTGCAAAGAGATGGAAAGTTCAGATGGCAAAACATAGATACATAATCCATCACTAAATATATCCTCTCCTTTCCTCACACATGGCCACCATGGATCCACTGTGGGCACTTAACCTGTTGATTATCAGCCTCTCTTTGCATGCTTTTCCTGACATACATCTATGGGGCTTTTGGCTTGGCTAATTATGCAGGTTCTGGATTTGGTCCTAAAGCTTTTAGCAGGATTTATACACACTGTTAATGATACTGTGCCTGGTTTAGAAAGCAAAGCAAAGCAGATAATTCTACAGAGAGTTGAGGAATGGATGATACCAAAATGAATTGTGTTGCAATAAAATGCAAGCAATGGCATCTGGAATACAGAAGAGGGAAAGGTTAGCTACAAATTCCAAGATGCTGAATCAACATGGAAAACAGTAACAACTGGTGCCATAAACAGTTATACAGAGCTTGACTGACATTTGAAAAGTCAACAAATAATAAAAGAGCAGAACACAAGTGAGAGAAAATAACCTTGAGCCCTGGAAGGGTTTACCCCCTGCCAAAACTGGCCTGCTTACAACAGGTTTCAATATAAAAGAAGCATAACTGTGGTCATCTAAGGCTGCAAATTAATATTTGCATTCAGATTAAGCCTCTGGTGCAAAACTGGTCCACAAGTCATGCTTGTAATCCCTCACAGCATGCAGATGCAAGAGAAATCATGCAAAGGACTTCCATATCTGTCCCCATTCCAATACTGCTGAGAAGCAGCCTAACACAAGTTTCCTCCACTGCAGTTTCAGTTTTCCTAAGAGGCATGTAATTCCATCAGACTACTCCAGTAAGCCCAAAGGAGAAGACCAGATAAGAATTGTTAGGATTCAAGTAGAGTGAAGAGTAAATCAAAACACCAGAGATGGAAAGAGTAATCTCAAACTGAAAAGCATAGTCAGAAAGTCACAGAGCCAGAAGTTTGAAAACCAAAGAGTCCTTATTGTAAGTCAAGTCGGGACTGGAGCAAGGTGAGGTATATAGGAGCATAACACAAAAGAAGCAGGAACCAGGAATCAAGACTAAGCAAACAAGAATGAAAGGCAAGAGAGTCAGAAGCAAAACTACAGCCAAATGGCACTGCTGGCTGCCAAGAGCAACTGGTGGAGTTGCCTGACACATCTGCTATTAGAGGAAATTAGCCAAGCTTTAGCTCCTGCACAGCTGGGCCACGGTCCCAGTTGCCCTATTGCATCCAGCTGCAGGGCCAGTAGCCCAGGCAAAGCCCAACAGCATGGTTAAATATGCACTGACTTAAAACTTGATCTGCAGGAGTAGCTTGTCCCTATAAATTTACTGGTGCAAGCAGCAGGTTTAACTCAATTTATGTATCCAGTAGAACACTACACTGATTTGCCTAAATGTGCTTAAAATTATTGCTTTAATTAAGCACTGCAAGTTTGTGCAGTGAAAATGCCTCACTGTAGGAAAAAAAAAAGCAAAAAAAAAAGCTTTAGCTGAAGGCAGGCAAGAGTGCCAAGGTTCCCAGAAGTGGAACGACATCCCCTCATCTCCCCCTACTGGTGTGCACGTCCCCGAGCCTCTGCTGAGTGAAGAGGAGCAGCTATGTCCTCTGCTCTGCCTATGCCAATACTTTGTGAAACTGAAAGAAAGGACCCTTGGGAGCAGCTTCCAGCATCGAACTGTTCTCAAGATGTTGGCAACAGCTTAAAAACACAGTCCTGCTATCAAGAATTAGTCATTTGCTCCCAGGGAGTTCATCCTGCAGGCTTTGGTTGTTAATTAGACATTGCTTTTAATGGGAGTCTACAGAATACAGATTTTGCAAGGGGCTTTAGGATGTTATTCCAGTGAATATTAAAACCTTCCAGAAAATATAAATCAAGAAAGGGATAGAAGGAAAGCTCACTGCATTTTAAAGATGTTCTTGCAGTAGCAAACTTCATGACAGGGCAATGTCTGTTGAGAGAAAGGAACAATATTTGAAGGAAATGGGAACAGCAAAATAACAATATGTATATTCATTTTGTATTATAAGCATCTAATATATAGTTGGTTTAACTCTGGTATGTTATTGAAAACTACTAGTGACAGAAGCAGCTGAACAGATCCTGAAGTAAGACATGATACTCAGGATGTTTAGTACCCAGGATGCTTTTCTGCCTCCTTTTTCAGGAGTAATTTCTGCTGATGACAGAGACACAAGAAGAAAGAGGAATGTGTGTAATTACTTTTGCAAGAGTAAGCCTTATTTGTTTTCATAGAGATGCCATGATTTATTATTTAGTTTTGCTGCCTTTATGGCCTGAAAACAGTATAGATTAAATCCCTGCCACTTTAAAGGTAACATGCATGGAACACGTCCTGGAGTAAATGATTTATTCAAGTGCCATCAGTGCCAGCTGAGGGTTCAGTGGTAACAGACCATAACTGGTGCTAAGAGTGAGATAATTAATCACAATAAGTTGATACTCAAGGAACAAACATTGAAAACTTTAATTTAGTTGCCAAAATTCTCAGAATATAAAGTGTCTTGTGATGTATTGTTTAAAGCAGCATAGTGAATATGAAAAGGAACAATGGAAGTGTTTTCCAAACTGACCTCTTGTTCTTTGTCTTTTCTGAGGAACTTTGGAATGGACAAAAAAGGACAGAACAACCTGATCTCTGAATGTGTTTATAAAATTCCCAAGTATTTACAATGGAAAATACCGAAACCTAGAGATTACCATGCAGTTTAAGGAGCTCTAATTAATATAACTGCAATATTGAATTAGATGTAAATAATGTATTCAGGTTGGCTTAGTGGTAGTACTACAAAATATAAAAATCTTCAATTAATTTTTAGACTGACCATAATTTACACATTGGAAATCCAGATTCTCACTTACCCCAAGGCTTTAAACTGCTGTACGATGCAAAGCTGCTTTATAATGGTTGTAAGTTACACCTACACTCACTTAAAATATATTTTATATTCCCAGGGTGATGTAGAGCAGCCCTAATACAAGGGAAACCAGGTTTCTAATTTACTACAAACATTCTCAACCAAGGATGCAAATTTGGTGCTGCTGTCTTATCCAACTGCTGCAAAGGGACTCTGTCACTGTAGCAGTGCCCTACTAGTCTCACAATGCTTTCCTTAGGGCAGATTGCAAGATTAAGTATTAATATC
The DNA here is from genome assembly GCA_013400915.1 of Pardalotus punctatus. Taxonomy (NCBI): domain Eukaryota; kingdom Metazoa; phylum Chordata; class Aves; order Passeriformes; family Pardalotidae; genus Pardalotus; species Pardalotus punctatus. The sequence continues at coordinate 323,575 of VZTX01000588.1, forward strand.
TTTTAAAAAAACACAGAAATATTGACAACCAATCTCTTCCCTTCTCCTCCATGCACCTATGTCATTCAAAAACATCAGCCTCAGGCATGCCACAGAACATCCTTTCTATCATATTTTAATCAAATTGCTTTTCATCAGCTCCTCAAATTTTATGTAAGCATGTGAGCTGTTTTAATCTTTCCTCCTCCTCTCTCAATTCTTAAAAGAAAGTTTCAGTGCTCTGTGCTTACTCAAAGAATGGCATTCAGCACAGAAACAGATGCATAAATCTTCTGAATTGCTAAAAAAGTGGTACCCAGAGGCTGTTTTGGCTCTAGATGATGACAATCAAGTGCACAGGACTGGAGAACACAGTTAAAAACACTCAGATAATATATTTTCCTTTTAAAGTATCCTTAGCAGCAGACACGAGGGTTATTGATGTGTTAGAAACAACAGAAGCACCTAGGAATGATCATGTAGGAATTAAGGCTTCACACCTTAAAAATGTGGCAGGATCAATAGCCCAGCTGAAGTCCATCTACACCAGTGCATGCAGCATAGGCAATGAAGAGGAGGAGCTGGAAATCAAGGTGCAGCAGGAAAACTATGACATCAGTTGCCATCATGGCTAACAGGGCAAGTTGGTTCACTCCACTGGAATGTTGCAATGGATACTACATTGGGTGTAGGGATAGGCAAGAAGGAGAGGTGGTGGGGTAGCCCTGTATGTTAGAGAGTGGTTTGGTTGTCTAGAGCTTAATGGTGGTGAGTGTTGATCTGCTGGAGGTAGGAAGGCTCTGCAGAGGGATCTGGACAGGTTGGATTCATGGCTGAGGCCAATTAAATGAGGTTCAACACGGCAAAGAGCTGGGGTTGTCAAGCACTGGAACAGGCTGCCCAGGGAAGTAGTGGACTCACCATCCCTGGAAGAACTTAGAATACTTGTAAATGGGGCAATTAGGGACATGGTTTAGTGATGGACTTGGTGGTGCTGGGTTACCAGTTGAACTTGATGACCATAAAGGTCTTTTACAACCTAAATGATTCTATGATTCTTATTGATACAGAACACATCTCTTCTATAAATAGATGTGCTTTATAGGATGGGACAATTTCATCATCTTGACTTTAATGGTTTGTGAAAATAATTTAAACTTTAAGCAAGGAGCAGACATTAACACTATTCAAAACTATTAGGATGTTACTTACTGAGGGTAAGTAAACACTTTTCAGTTACTCTTGCTATCTTAGCTTTGCCAATAAACCCAGCACTTGTGTTAGTTCCTTTATATGACACTGCTTTCTGCCTAAGAAGGAAATATTTCTCTAACTCTTCTGGAGTTCACAGCTATCCCAAGAGTAATGACTTCTTGCTGGTTGTCTTCCAAAGGATGTTGTCAGTCCCTCAGTTCATTTCGGGTGAAAATAACCCTTGTGCCAAGGCCAGGCCAAGATCATATACCAAATAAGTCCCATGAAAATCTTCAGATAAGGCATAAATGACATTGAAGTACTACAGTGCTGGTCTTCTGCTCAGTACTGAATTAATCTAATACCTGCAAAAATGGGTTTGCTCTGAGTTAAAAAATTGACAAGTGCTTATCCTGACCTCAGAGTGGGATTTGTGAGACTTTCAAACTCTCAGAATTTCAAAATTTCCTGTGGCCCAGGACATGCATGCTCTACCAGATTCTCAGGAGTTTTCCACTTAAATATATCAGCTGGGAGAGGGCTGATGACAACTGTACCAGTAAAGGATCTGGATGCTGTTACAATACATCAGTCCCTGGATACTTGGAGGCTGGGAGCAGCCCTGGCACCATGACTTGTGCCAAAAACAAAAGTAACAGAGTGCTAGAACCATGTGCTTGTGTCATGTTCCCCCCAACTGGGAAAGAGTGTCATGTCATTTCATCTCTGAATCTACCTATTTTAGTCATGGAGCTTACAGGAAAAGAAAGGGAAGGGAGACGAGACAGAGGAAAGTGATTGCTGCTATGCAGATATAAAATTAAATGAGGTCTAGCAGATGGCAGACAACCTGACCTCCATCTCTTCACTAAAATGCTTTCCTTTTGCCTCCTTCCTGTCTAGACTTAGCTTGAGCTGTCACTTTTTATTCTTGCTCCAATTTCTTTTAGTCATTGGGTCAGCTGGGGAAAAAAAGTGTTGTTCACTGGAAAGAAACAAGACAAATGGATGCTTCTAACACCATATAATTAAAGTGCAAAGCATAGCCACAGATAAAATATAGATGCATGTAAAATATGGGAACCAGACCTTCTGCCTTACTAATGCAATTATTTATATGCATGGCAACACAAATATGCTGTGGAAGGGAATCTGTGTCAGTGATAATGTTTGTTCAGATATTCACTTGCATATTCATGGACTCAGATGGAGAATATGCAGTGGGGAATCATTGGTTCACCTCCTTCCATTTCTGTGTCCTCAAAATTTTCCTCTTTTGTTTTCCCTTCTTTTCTCTCTTTTTAGTTTGGATTTTTTTATTCCCCCTCCTCCCTCATTTTGGAAGTGCCTGGAACAGTTTTTCAGAAAAGTTTTATAACAGGATGCTTCCCCTTAAGGGTGTACATTACACCTTGCAGTAACCACACACATTCTCTTTCCCGCAGAAGAATCTTTGCATTAAAGCTACTGTTCCTGCCTTCCTGCCGTCCTCCCTCACTTCTGCTTTCTCCCCTCATCTTCTTAGCTCCGTTGTAGCCCATGGTGGGCAGTGATAGGGAAGGATGATTAAGACACGGCTGTGACATTTTCCAGAGATTCTTTCCCAGGAAGGAACCATTCCACAGACTCCCAGCATATACTCTTATGGTGTTCAGAAGCACTTTCCAAAATATTCTGGAGATTCTTGATTTTAAACTCCATTATTTTAAGTGGTCACCAATTTCTTCCAATCAGAGTGTGTATTTTGAATGTCTTCAAGCTTTCTCTAGCCACTGTCTTTGAACTGTCTACCAAAATAAATTAGGGTAAACTCTGTCACTCACAAACAGAGATGAGCTTAGTAAATCTGGGTTTTTCCTACTACAAAAAAATTTCTAATACTGCTCTAAATATATAGTCACTGCCAACAGTAACACACATTGCAGCCAGCTTCCTTCTGCATTGAGATTTCCCAGACAAGCTGTATAATATCACTCCAGAAACTGCTAAGCCTTGGCAGTAATCAAAAGATTGGTGGTGGGGAGACACTGCAGAAACAATGGATAAAGTTAATCAAGGAGGACAATGAAATAACTACTAGCACAAAACTGAGGAAGAAGAAACTGCTGACATCCTAAGGGCAGACACTAGTGTTATACTCTGAAGTTCTTCATATTCCGCATATCATTCATATATAATATTCCTATTCTATGAAAAGCATATAGGAAAACTTGTATGAAGCAATGCTGAAAACATTACACTGGCTTTCTCCTAAGAGTATGCTGATTCTTCAAATGGGGAGGAAGAAGAAAGAATACTAACACCCTTCTGTCCACTCTACTTGCCAATTGCAGAGAATCATTTCCTTTCCTTGTGCAGACAAGCTATATAAGTAATAAACAGCAAGCAGTTTCTCATTTCACATTCAAAGATGCAGAGCTTAGAAGCTGAACTCAGCAAAATTCACACTGGAAACAAGACACACATTTTTAACACAGTGAGTAATTAACCAGTGGGATTGCTTGCCCTGGAATATGCTGGGACACTTGGAGCTTTTAAATCACGTCAGGGTGTCTATAAAAAGATGCTGTCTGCTTCAGTTGCAAGATACTGAACTCTGTAGAAACCATTGGTCCTGCTATGCAGAAAGTTAGACTAGATGGTCCCAAGGGCTTTAGGGATTAGGAAATATACTCAGAAACACATGCAACTGTGAAACACAATTTGTACAAATACTGGAAATGCACACCATTTATGAATTCATTTTTGCTAAGAATGACAAGCACTCAAATTTAGAGTTAGCTCTCTGTGGGTGCACTAGTCATACTGTAGGACAGAATGTATACAAGAGGAAGAAAGTGTGGCTTCAAGAGCAACCAAACCAAAATTCCAGTTAAATGTGAAGCTGTGTTTTCACATTTTTGTTAATCTATTCATTTTTTAAAATCAGTTCTTTTTAATAGCCTGGAAATGAAGAACTGTGTTCCAGTAAAAATATCACAGTGACCAGCTACAGCTAGAGAATGAAAGGGTAGCAGCGCAGGGAAGCACTGCTTAACCCTGCATTGATCAACACCAAGCTATTGAGACTCCCAAGCACCACCGTCTGCATTTCTGCATTTCTTCTGAGACACCTATGTGTCTTCATTATTTAATTTGTACAATCCACAGTAAACCTGAGCATAATTACAATTCCGTCAGTCTTAGCCCTCTGCAAAGCAAAATTCTTGTCCCAGAGCGTAGAGAAAAACTCCATTCTGCTCTCACCAACCATTGCCAGAAAGAAACTTCAGCCCTCACTGATGGAGCTTTCCCTTGGAGCACTGGTCACCAAGACCAGGCAGCAGGAATGCAGTGGAGCAGTTTGCGCGGCTCATGCCTTGTTGGTTTGCATAAAAGTTTGGCTTTTATCCAAAGAGCTAGAATCCATGGCAGCTTCTCATTCCTAGGAATCATATATTTGAATGCTGAATGCCCTGCCACCTCCAATTAATTCAGAAAGTTCTTTATGACATTTTATGCCAGAAAATTTATCAATTCAGCCTGCTGACTATGCGAGTCTTTTTTTTCTAAATATTCTGAGTACACTGAGTATCTGTAGGCAAGTAAAAGATGCCATGCATGAAAGCACACCACTTTTTCTTAGAAGTTCAGTGACAAACTCTCTCTCTCGGCCGTTTCATGGCACTGACACTTAGGACATCTTCCTAGTGATACTAATACTAGTTATTTGTCATAGTCCATCATTACTTTGCTTAACTTTATCCAGCTATTCATTAGATTGTCAGATGAATTTCACCATTCAAGCTAGCTAGATGGAATATTTTAGCCAGAACTTTGCCCTAAATTGCACCTTGTTTATGATTTTATCGGTGGGGGCAGGGGGGGTGAGGAATGGCAATTCAAGCCATTAAAGTCAGTGGGTTTACCTTACTCCTCAATTAGCCCATTTATTTCAGTGAAGCTCCACAATCTTCCACAAGAGCTAAATATGTCTCCCAGTATATTTTTACTGCCAGGAATAGTCCTTGTGCAATTCAGAGCTCTCTGAGCCACCAGTGAAGCAAGGTACTCTGATGGTCTCTAAGAAACCAGACCTCTTAGGTGAGATGTCCAACTGAGGTCCCCAGAATTGCATTTCCAGACAGTAAGACTAAACTGAACTAGCTGGGAACATCCCAGTCCTGCCTCCATACTCCTCTTGTAGCAGTGAGATAGTTGTTCTTCATTTTGCAATACAAACTCTGCTCTAGTATTTCTACATTTTTTGATTTTGAGAATTGAGAAGCATGGAGCTTAGTGCTTTTTCAGAATGTAATACATGCCAGATGCGTATTTGTCCAGCGCATGGTTATGTAAGAGTGGATAAACAAGTCTCTCTGCTTCTCCTTTCCCATGGCATAACAGACATGATTTAAATCCCAGTCTGCAATGTTTGCTGTGTGCTGATGTCTTTCCACATGAAAGGTTTGAGATGTCATAGGCCACAGGACCACAGACAGGCAGCTAGCCATCAGTGCTGCAGGCTTTCCTAGTCTATGGCTAGGTATTAAATAGCTATAACAAACAAGAGACCCCACACCATCTTTCCTTAAACCTGAACTCCTCCATCCTGAAAACTGCAGAGTAATATTCTCTCAGAAATTATCCCCCCACCAAAAAAATTCAACAGAATTTTAGGAAATTTTTGACCTATCAATAAACAAAAGTTACAGAAGACGATACATACATACATCCTTTGATTTCACTGATTTCTTCTCTTTTCTCTCTTGTCTCCCCATTTATATGAGTTTTTAAATCTAGATGATCAAAGCAATATGTATTGTAGCAATACAGGAAAAATAAAACCCTTCAGTCTCAATCGTTCAGGCCCACACACTAATGCTGAGGTACCATTTTGGTGTCCTGTTCTGGCAGCTGTGTAATTATATCTCAAGTAGTATAATTAGATTCACTGCACACACACTCAGTGAACAAGAGATGAACAACTGCAGTGGCTTTTGAGATAAGATTTTTATACTGATGCTCTTTCTGCTGCTGTACAAAAATTCTTGTAGTGAAGTCAGTGAATCACAGTAATATGTAAGTGTTGACAGCTATTTATGTTAGGTCCTTTTGAATTTGTAAACAGAATATGACAGAACTAAAGCAAACACCAAGAGGTTATTTTGCACTCTGCTGAACTACACAAAGTGATATAAAGACATTTCAGAAAAGTTTTACAGAGCTGGAGAAAAACGCTGCACTGTAGGATGAAAACTCAAGATTGTTTTGGAGGAAAAACCCTCCACCCAGTCCACAGTGAAAGTTCATCCTTGTGACATTGCACTGGTTCACGTGAGCTTCCCATCTGATGATTCCCAAACCGTGCACGCCCAGTGTGTGCACATGGACAGCCAGGGCGCAGTGCTAGGGCACAGCCTCTGTACGAGCTGCACACGCTGCTGTGGCCAGCGTGGTCTCAGGACCCAGCACACGCACACACAAACCAGGAGGGTGTGCAAGCTCTGCTCTAGCCACAGACAGGATGTAGCCCACAGAGCATTTCAGCAGCCAGCCACATCCTGCTCCACTGTTTCTTTTTTAGATTTTACGGGAGTCCCCAGGATCCGCACGCAGCAACACTCATTCATTCTTCATACTGCTCTTTCCCTTAACCACCCACTCTCATCCCACTAGAAATCACCAAAGAGAGAAAAATACATGAGGACCTGGGTATAAGAACGTGAAAAGCTTGCTTGGTGAAGCTATAGATAAAATAGATTTAGAGTTAAAATTCACAAGAAATCTCTGCTCTGTGTCCCAGATCTAGTTTTCAGAGTTCACTGTAAGGTATTCAAAATTTTGGGTGTTTGTTTGTTTGTTTCTCCTGCCTTGCCTTGCCTTGCCACATTTCTATTTCTGAACACATTTCAAGGCAAAGGAACAGAGTATTTCATTCAATCAAGCCCAATTCCCATTTTGATAGTGCAAAGACTTCAAGTGTGGCTCAGGCTGACCCAAGGTATGCTCAGACTAATCTTGTGATATCATTAAGCAATAGAGATGATGGGCATAAACAGATTAACATGAGAACTAACCAGTCTGGCAGCATGGATGTCTTCACTGCTTCAATTCTCTATGTAATTGCACAGTATGCCTTTCCATCTCCAAGACCTTTTGCTTACTTGATTCTTAAAGTGATACAATAATATGGAACCAATAGGAAGGGGCAGTGATCATTTAAGTTCTAACTGGTGAAAAAATGCATTATTTTTGTTGCACACAGTAATTTTATAACTTATGTATGCAGTATTCTGATTAACTTATGCTAGCATAAATCAAGAGTAACTCAGCCACTCAGCCAGCATGAAGGAGTTCTCAAAAGTGAGATATTTAGTGTCTTCTCAGCTCAGAGGGGGTCACAAAATTTTGTGTGAATATCTCCTGTCACTTCTGCCCTCCCTCCAAGAAAGCACATTTCCTGCTAGCTACAGGAGAATGCTTGAAAGTGCAAGCACTCTGGGTTAAGAACTTCTAAATGTATTACTGCTTAAAGCATTATCATTTTCAAGCCAATTTCATGATTTTGAGCACTTGGAGTTGGCAACAGTAAGCAAGTCAGAATAAATGAGGTGTAAATGCTAAGTAAGGCCAAAGAAATATACACTGTATGAACAGCATCATATATGAATCTGTTGTCCACAGTTCTTTTGGCTGACCTCTAGATAATATCTGGAAGGCCACTTACTGAACGTTGCTTCTGCCCTACTGCCAAAATCAATACTCCTGGTTTTGGTAACGTGGCCTGTTATGATACATGTTATTTAGAGGCGAACTGATCATAAAGAAACTGATGAAAACTGGAAATATAGAGAGAACAGACAATATTTCCAGGAAAAAATTATAAGACATGGAAAATTTTACTTATTTGGGCAGCTGAGCACAGCAGATGGCAAGATCTTCAGGGAAATAAACACAAAGTTTGGGAAAGCAAGAATGTGTTCTAGCAGTTGCCAGTGATCTCATGCAGCAGGAAAATCAGTCAAAAATTAAATAGACATTCAGTAGCACCACTGTTTTGTCAACATTTAGTAAAGAACGGGGACTTGGCAGCCAGAAAGGATAGGACAGAGGAGGCTGACTGGCTTTGAGGGCCAGTGTTTGCAGAAATAATTGTCAGGATCAGATGGTTTTATAAATTTAGCAATCAGGAGGTTTCAATAGAGATTCACCACTTGTAAATCAAAGAGTGTGCAGCTATAAAACTAAAGTAATCATAGACCCATTAAGGTTGGAAAATGCATCCAAAATCATGGAGTCCAACCTTTGACCGAACACCATCATCCCAACTAAACCACAGCACTAAGTGCCACGTCCAATTGCCTCCTCAACACTTTCAGAGATTCCACCACCTCCCTGAGAAGCCTGTTCCAATTCTTAACCACCCTTTCAATGAAAAATTTATTCCAGATGTCCAAACTGAACCTCCCCTAGTGCAGCTTGAAGCTATGGTCTCTTGTCCTGTCACTGACTGCCTGGAAGAAGGTGCTGACCCTGACCTGGCTCCAAGCTCCTTTCAGGGAGCTGTAGAGAGCAAATGTGAACCTGCCACAATCCACTCCCAGGACAGTGACTGTCAAGTGATGAAACAAACCATCAGCAAGAGCTGCATGTATTACATGACAAAGCAAATAATATTGTCCCAAGGACACATTTTTATTAATTAATATGGTTCATAAATATTCTCCTTGATTAATATGTCTCTAAACATATGATTAAGTTTAGAAACACAACTACTGAGTGCTCATAAATCCATCTTATTCCATAGAAGGCCTGTAACCATCTCTTTCAGGTAAAGACTGCACAATATCTTACCTACGATTTATCCTTTCTCCATTCATTGCTACCCAAACTTCACATTCCACATATATAGGATAAAAAAGGAAGGCAAAATTTTATCTATTATGTCAGCAAGAATTAGAAAATTATTTCATTTTAACACAAAAAATTTTAGATGACCAGAATTATCATTGTTCCCCTTGTGTTTCACATTTAAATCTTTACTCAAGGTCTCTTTGTACCTGGGACTCTTAGTCTTCATTTTAAATTACTACCAGCTATCCACGTGCCAAAACTTGAAAAAAGGATAGCTATGGATGCAAGGAAAAGTGATGATGGAGAGCAATGATACATGCTTTCTATATACAGATGCTCGAAGTGTAATCATTGTGGAACTATGGTCATTATTTACAACCATACCATTTTTGGAATATCTGCCTCATGATCAAGTATCTATTTGAAAAGACCGGGTATACAAACAAATTGGACAAAACCTTTGCCATGTATCTCAGGTACCTCTTTGTGATACTTATGTCTGTATGCATATGCCTGTTGCAGTTGAGATGAATGAAGTGCTCTTCAAGGTAAAATGAACTCAGTTACTTTTTTTTTACTTAGAATTTACACATTCAGTAGTAATTCTGCACTAATGGCGTAGTGTCTTGTCTACTGATGTCAGAGGTTTTCCCTGAAAAGGGAAAGGATTTCATGCAGCCTTTGAAAAGAGCTGAATCGAGCAAAATGATTCATGATATATGTATGCATGTGGATATCTTAGGCTTAGATCTAAGTACAATAAGACCATGACCAAACAAGAGTAATTCATAAGCTTTAGCAGGAATTGGGGACAACTTGTAGTATTTTTGTAATTTACATCAGCTTTTAATCTGGTTTTATGTATCCCAGAAGTGTAACATTGCAGAAAACAATCCCTTTAAATTTTGATGATTTTTTTATTAATTGGATGTTCCAGCAGTTTATAAAATTTCACTAGAGTCTTAGACTCTCACATACTTAAAAATATTAAGGCATGCCATCTATTTCAAAACTTTGGACCATTTTAATAATCAAGACTTACTGTTGTTCATCTAATCTAGCATTTTGCTATTAATATAGGCAAAAAAAAAAATACACAATGGTCAATTTCTGAGATATGTCTCCAGAAAAAAATTCCTCACAAAATTTAATAATTTGAAATTTATTGGTTCTCTGAAACTTGAGAGTTGATTACGTACTTTCTGTGCTTTCGATATTGTAACTCTGAATATATTTGGTTTTGAAGTATTTTAAAAGCTTCACTTTTGTACCCAGATAAAGAGACTGGCCCCAAATGTAGATTCCTCCACTAAAATCAATCATCTAAATATTTTCATGGAAAGAACAACCTTTCCATCAGTTCTGCATTTAGAATTGTTCAGTTATAATGAATCCTGCTCACCCTTTGGCCAAATGTCTTTTCTGAATGCAATCAACATTTTCTTTCTTGTTCTTTTAATTTTTAATTTTTCAATAAAAGAGCGTTTCTAACCCTCTCCCCAAATTATGTATAGGGTGCAGAATGTTTTCCATAAAAAGCTTCTGTACCCAGTTCTTACTCAGCAGACTCAAATCTCCTTCAGAAATTATTTGTAATAATCCAATTAACCACCTACCTTGGCTCACTAATGTCTATCACCAGACAAATAAAAAACCCCAAAGCTGTGGAAAGGTTTATTCCTCAGCCAATGTGTCTACAGACTGAATACACCCATGGAGTTGAATGGATGTTAATGCCTTTCCTATTAGGATCTGCAACAACTTGAGCAAATTCCAAGGCGATAAAAAAAAATCTCCCTCCCACTGATTGAATGGGAGGGACTTTGAGACACTCCCCATCTCTTCTGTGCATTCAAAACCTTGCAGCGTAAGATCTATGAGTAACTGGGCAGTGATCTCATCCTTATGTTCATCTTAGTGGCAGTAAATAACTTTCATTCTTCATAAACAGATTACTACACACCTATAAACATATGCACATGCACAATTCTGGCATATTAAATAGGAGATAAATAAATAAACTGTGCTGCCAAACGTATGAGAAGTAAGTCTGAAGTGTTTCAGGCTATGGGTATTTCTATTTTCCTATTTTAGCGGCAATTTTCTTTGCATTTAGCAACAATTTTGTAGTCTGTAATCATGTCATAATTGTCCTGAAGATACACTTTATTTACAAGGAAGTCACTTTTACAGCTCAGTGTGTTTCTGGTCAAATATCATGATTCAATTAAGACAGACAGAATAAACACAATGTGGAGAGATTACCTCATCTTAACAATTAAATTCATCGTTACTTAACATTTGAACTCCTAGGAACACAGATCTGTTCCTCTCTGGTTTGCAATCCAATAACATTCAAAGCAAACACATACATGAGTAAGTTTATAGCCACCCCCTCTTTCCCCTTTAAACTTTTGATTAAATGTCCATGTAGTGTTTTTTATGAAAGACATATCAAAATATAATATTTTAACAAAGGAGTTCTACATAATTTCCTGTCCCAAATCTACATAAAGGCCCAGCTTCATGGGTCTAATGAGAAGGAGGTTTGTAGCAGAAGGTCTGCACTGTACATTGCCTCCTGAGGGAAAATGCAGTACACGTTGATGGCAGTGTAAGCCAACCATGGCAGGAAGCAAATGTACCTTTTCAACGTGAATGTCAAAATTACTTTTCATTTTCAGCCAAGAATGTCAAACATAAGTTCTGAAAATAAATCCATTTACAATTCAGGCAGTTTTGCTTTCATATTCTCTATCACAAAAAGTACTACATTTGTTTGCACTTAGATTCCATCTTGAGTTTATTTGTGAGTGTATCAAAAAGGTGGGTTTTTTCACACCTGCAAGCCATTTGAATTTGTAATAAAGAAAGCTGAAATTTTTTAAACAGATCACAGAGTCATTAAGGATGGAAAAGACCTTCAAGATTATCAAATCCAACCTTCAACTGAATACCACCATGCCCACTAAACCATATCGCAAAATGCCATATCTACCCATTTTTTGAACACTTCCAGGGATGGTGAATCCACAACTTCCCTGGGGAGCCTGTTACAATGCTCAACCATTCTTTCAGCGATCTAGGAGTTCTGTCTGACTAAAGACAGTTGAAACCAAAACAGCTAGCAGATGATACTCCTGGCAACCATGAAAGCATGCTTATGAAGAATCCAACTTTTTATTTGTAAATCTGTATAAGTTACTAATTTTTCCCTGGGTCATATCTGAACAAAAATTCATAGCTGTGTTTCCCAATTCAAAGCTATTCTAGAAAAAACCAAAGGGAGATTCTGAGAAATCATTATTACAAAAATATTAGAGATATTTCTAACTATTTCAGTGGATATGTTAATGTGCCTGGCAGGCTGTTTTACAAAATAGTGATGTGAACACCATGACTGTGTTCTTTAAAGGTCCTTGCTTCACAGAAAAAATTATTTGACTATAAAGACGTAACACAAACCCAAATCTACTCAGCTGATAAGTATTAGCCTCCTCTCTTGCCTTCATGTAGAAAACAGACAAACCTTGTCTTGCTTGGCTTCATGGCTTAGCTCAGACAGATAGCCACAAATCTCTCTGGACTGTTCCTTCACTCTTTTAGCTACTTGGTTCAGGCAGAATCTGGATCAAATCCAAATATCATACGTGCAAACATGTCACGGACAACTGATTTTATATTTTGACCGGTAAAGAACAATTTTTAGTGGCAAGACAAAAGCTAAACTGTTGGATCAACATAACAGGAATTCTTTTGCACTGTCTATTTATAAATATATCCGTATCATAGCAAAGCAGTTACGCAATTTCTATTTCTCTAATATACTTTCACACGCTGGTGACTATTTAATGAAAATAGAATGATAAGAAGAATTATCGCCCACTGATTGCTTCTAGTTTAAGCTTGGGGAGGAGGGTGTATAAGCCTTCACTTTCACATTCTGTTCCTTCAGTTAAACATACAAGGCTTGGTCTGTAGATCTGTATCATGTTGAATATATATATATATATAGCTTGTGAGGTGGCCATAGTGCTGGGATGTGCAAATCCAGCTTTGAAGTCTACACCTCTTCCTGTTTATAAATAGAGTCCTGAATGTTAAATACTGCACTGAAGCAGATGGTACCTTGCAAAAGAAGCCATTAAATAGCTTTAATTTTACTGTATTCATTATTGTACATGCAGGTAGAAAATGCTTGCACATTTATGTGGATGAACATCCAAATTACGTCTCATCCTCACACTTTTGACAAGTCCCTAATGTTGCAAAATCTGTGTTTTCCTTAGCAGAAAAGGACAAGAAGGACTCCTTACCGTATTAGGAACCCTTTAAGCCTTATACAGAGATAGCCAGGGGCACACCTGCAAGGGTTCCTGTGGCTGGGGACAGGCCCAGGAGAAAGCTGTGCCTCCTACCCCAGCTGGCACAGGCTCTGCAGCCCCACTGTCCTGATGCAGTCCTGAGCTGCCCTGCACCATCTGCGTGGCCCAAGATTAGGACTTTCAATTAAGACTCAAACAAACCAGCAAAAGCTACCAGGACATAATCAGCAAATGTCTGAAGAGATCGTTATGCATCAGCTGCAAACATATTCAGTCAAAACATTACAAGAATGATAAAATAACTGTGTTTAATAGGGCATGGCAAAGTTAATTCTGACGTCCAGAGGCTCCTTAGTAGCTGGAGACTGAAGAGCAAAAGGGTAGAGAGGTGGAGAGATTTCTGGAGCCACACCTGACAGCACTGCAAAAGTGACAGCAAAGTCTCTGTAACCAAGCTGACAGACACAAGCTCTGGGAATCAAACCACAGAGGGATGTTAATGGTGCTTCATCCCCAGTGAGCTATTGTAAATGAAGATGATGACTGCCAAGCACATCATCCAATTAAAAAAGGCAGAGCACGAGAGACAGGTATTTCTAGACCAGTCAGACTGGATCCCAAGGAGCTTCAGTACTGACTTACTTGTTGGTAAGAGATGTACTCTCTTGCCAATGTACTGTAATATGAGTTTAACACCATATACTGGAACAATCTTGGGAAGCTAAATTCTCTTTCTTTTCCTGCGAGATTCCACAGTATAATTGTTTATTTCTCACTCAAAGTCTGTTTAATATATTCCACGTTCTCTCTTAGGAAATAACATTTTATTTATGCTGTTCCTTTCCCACATATTCAGGAATTTCTGGTTTTATGCACTCAGTTAAGTTGACAGTGGTTTCTGGCACCTTCTGTGCTGCAGGTACAATTTGTTCAGTACTCTCTGTGTTGTCCTCAGACATCACTGGGCAACACAGAAATGTTGTTATGCCTGCGTGTGTCACAAGCCTCACTGACAATCCTAACCTCCCCCTAAAAGCACAAATCTAATCCTCAATTTAATAATGCATTTTAAACAAAAGAATGTATTTTGTTTGGAGTAAACCATGCAAAACTTTCTTATTTTGAAGCATTCAAACTACTGCTAGTTGCTAATTAAATGCTTGTCCCCATTAGCCTCCCCATAGTTTCAGTAATGTAATTATATCCCCATCTCTCACAGCAGAGCCCATTTGTGAAAGCCTTGCATAAAAAATGTCAACTACATAATCAGAAAATAAAGAAAGTCCCATGATAATTGAGGTGACTAGCACTGGTAACAAATACAAAAGCATAGTGAAGGTGAGCAATTCCCAAACAAACCATAGTTTTTTAATGGGACTACGTGAGTAAGCATTACAAATAATGAAACAAGTCAGGGGAAACTGAGTCTAGGTCATCAAGAAGTGTTTAACCAAAACAGAGCTAATTAATTATTTTAAAATAACTGCTTGACCTGGAAAACACTATGCAGAGAGTAATTGTTACAGAAGCTCTGTAAATTGGGAGATATTTTGGATTTACAGTAGGTGTGGGATGTGTAAAGATAGAAGTGCTTCTACTTTATGTGGAGGATGAGCAAGGCACTAAAATTGCACAGGGATGTGCTGTTAAAGTTCTTAAAATCAAAGATCTTTGTTCCACCATTATCAAAAACATTCAGCAGAGAACATAGCTCTGGAAAGCTGCATTTCAAGCATCAGAGAGCAGCATTTGCTTTGAGATGCTTCATTTTCAGTGAAACACTGAAAACGTCACATATACAGAGTTACTCCTAATTGTGTTGGGACTATAACAACAGATGACTTTATGCACTTTAATTGGTCATTACAATCATTGACTAGATTTGTAGCAGTTGGTGTTTTCCATGAAATGAAGATGATCAGGTCAGTTAATGAAGGATTTGCCATGTGTTTGCAGCTGGGATTTTGTTTGCTTTATCAGAACATTCATGCTCACACCATATGTGCTTTCCCTTACTCTAGTGACTCTGGCCACTCTGCCAGCTGAGCATTGCTTCAAAGGGACTGAAGTCGGAAAAAGACTTCAACTCTTTTTTGGTTTCAATTTTTTAAAAAACAAACTTCTAAGCTCAAAATTTTGCTGCATTAATTAAAAATATTACTGAAATATTACTGGGATAAATGTTGCAAGTAGTTTTGCCACATCTAAGCAATGAGGTGACAGCAGGACATTCTCTGCACTGTGCAGGAGGGATTATGTTGATTACAGTCCAAGGAAGAACCAAATCAATCCCTCTGTCACTTCTGGTACTACTGACTTAGCACTGTTCTTCTAGTCACTGTAAGAGGTCACACAGACAAGTAAAAATACAGAACTCAGTCCAGCAGGGAAAGGTTCCCCCATAGGGAATCTGTGCACTGATAACAATGATTTATCATGATATAAATCTGGGGATTTATAAATCTAAAATGTAATTGCCAGTCTGGAGAAAATCACCGAACAAACGACATGCCATTCCACATCAGAGCAGCACAGGGAACACTGGAGATTTATTCACAGGGCTACAGCATCACAGTACCTTGTTACATAGAGAGACTAAGGATTCTCTGAAATTCCAAAGTTAAAAAGCCATGCAACACAACCTTCAACTCTGAACAGTCTTAGAGAAGTTTGCTTACAACTGTGTTTGCAATCAAACTGCATAAAGGATTGTGCTGGGCTTAATCCCTTCCCTCTGGCCTTAATTAATCTATAGTGTATAGCTACCGATCACAGCATTGATTTTCTCCCATGCCTTTCTAATATAATGTATCTTCAGACTCTCAGGCACAATAACAAATAGAATTCCACTCTGGTCTGTTCATTGGCACATTGTTGAAATCAGGAAATATAAGCCTAAGCTTGAAGAAATACAGTGGTGACAGAAATGCAGTAAAAAACTTCATATACAAAAAACCCCCTTATATACAGTGTATATAAATTGGGCAGAAAATGAGTTATAGTCACTTGTATCCATTTAATGCTTAATGGCCATGCAAAATTGATGTAACTACATACATTTATCATTTGCTGGGTTCATGTTAAACCTTGAAGCTGGGGGAATGTGTACCTAATAAAGCTACCCAGAGCTGCTTCTGGAGTTTTGAGGAAGATCAGCCATGCATTAAAATGTACAACACTGAGGAATTAACTTCCATATTTAAGCATGCATACTTACTAAAAATCAACCTTCCAGGAAGTAACTACTTAAATATCTTCTGTCCATCCTGCACCCAATATTTAGCTTGTACCATACATTTTCATGGTCAGTTAACACTTCATTTTCTGTACCTAAATTAAGGAGCAGGAAGCAGAAGCCCTGCAGATGAATAAAAGGTTTCCCTTCAGTTTTTCTACCATTGCTCATTCTAAAGCCCACTACCTACTACTACCTACTGCCAAGTCATTAAATACCTACACCAGTCCATTTTTAAAGAGTTCTCTAAACAGTGAATAGGCTTGACTGTAGAAGCGGGGAAAAATATACCATCCACTCTAGCAACACTGTTGTAGCACTAGAAAATGTATCCATTCCTAGTGGTTCACCATCACAGGAAGGAATTCTGAAGTCCTTCCTGGATTAGAAGTGATGACAAAACTGCTCAAGTTTATGACACAACTTCAATTATCATGGTGTCCACAGAAATTTTGGTATTTAATCTCAGTTCAGGTGGGCCTTTTTAATCTGAGTCAGGGTCTCCTGATAATAAACCCAGCTCTCATTCTATGAGAAGACTTACTTTAGAACTGCAAGTATCTGACAGTTGCTTAAGGAAAGACTGACTTTGACAGGACAGTCCCTCCAGCTCATCAAAAATGCCAATGCACAGGCAAAATGAGAATCCAGGAGCAGGCATAAATAAGAGTCCCATCAGATGGCAAAAGCCAAGAAAATGCCATGAAAAATTAACAGTTGTCAACTGTTATGAACAGCTTACATTATAAAAAACCACAAAGTTTTGGAAAAAGGGACATAAAGGCCGCTCCACTATTTGCTCTTTGCCAGTGGCCATTAGCACTTCCCTAAGGAAGAAACGTGAGATGAACAGGAATTCTTTTAAATATTCAACCACCTTCCTAGCCATATTCCTAGCCACCTTCCCAAGCTGAAAACTGCACCCAAAAAAGCTTTTAATAGCCACTCACTGACCTGTCTCCTACAGAAATTCAAGTCCTTTCTTTGGCATTCTTAGTTACTTGTCTTCATAATGTCATGAATTTACAGGCTGCATGAATTAACACTGTGTTGCCTGCACAACTCCCTCCTTTTCGTTTATTTTGAAGTCACATCATAGTGTAAGTGTAGAAGAAGCCTTATACTGTAAGAAATAGTGAGTAATCACTGCCTACATGCTTTCTCTGAACCATCTATCATTTTAGAGGCCTGTATCATACTTCCCTTAGTCACCTCTCTTTCATAATGAAGGCAACTGTGCCACAGCTGTTAATACGGTCACTTTTCCTTTTTTTTTTCCCCTTATCACATCGATATATTTCCAATGGAAAGAAAATTTCCCACAGAATAAAGATAATGTTTGTAAATGCAAGCCTGGTTCCTGCCCTACCCTTCTCCTTGCAAAACAAGGTGATATTTCTATCCTATCTTCCAGATAAATCATAACTTGCATAACACTCCCTGAATAACCTCATTAATCGTTTAGATATGGGAACTGTAGCAGAACTGGGAATTGTCTTTTCGTCAAGGCCTAGAAAAGTCAAAGAAGATTGTGTGTGGTTCATGTGTGAGCCAGGTGTGCACAATCTCATTTTACAGTAGAGCAGTAATTACAGAAGAATCTGTGGTCAAGGAATTCTTCATGCAAAGCGTCTGAGTGCACTGGTCTGTCTCACAGTCTGCAGGCATCAAAGAGCAGTCAGTCACATTGCACTGGGGAGAAGGGTGACTGCTAAATTTTAAACTAAATTTATATAACAAAAGCAATGATAGTATACGTTTCTATACATATTTCAAGAGAGATTGTAAAATACTGCTACAAAGAGCTCCACACCCCAGAGTTGCCTAACCCCTACCAGAGTCAGTAAGATCTATGCAGCAAAACCATCATCACAGCAAGGAAAGTTGTATATGAACATTTTTTCATCTTTTTCTTTAGGCCATTATAATCCCTCGGTAATAGGAAATAATAATTGTCAGCTTTTCTTAATTGCTTTTTGGAACTTCACTCAGTCCCTGATTCTTAGCATCTCTGCATCCCTGTCCTTTCTAACTTGATGCTACTTTGTTCCAAAAATGTCAGCTATCATATAAATAGACTAAAATCTCCCTCTCTCCTGTTGGAATCAGTGTTCCCCAGCCTCCAGGTCCAAAAGGGTGAAGAGTGTGTGTTCAGACTCCCATCCTCTTCCCAGCCCTTTGCACCCTGACTCCCTGCAGAGGAAACCTACATGGGATTGGCAGGCAGGACTGCAGGCTGTGTCATGGAGAAACTCTGCTCCAACACAGCCAGAGGCAGGCAGTGCTAGCAGAACTGAAACAACGTGGTCAAATCTTAAGAGATTCTGAGGTGGATTTTGCCACCACCCTCTCCAAATTGTGAATAATTATTTTCTTTTTTTCTTGGAAGATGCACAAATAAAATAAACAAGCGTTGAATAACAGTGTAATATAAGATATCTTCTTTGTTTTTTCCCTTGTCTTATAAACAAGTTAAATCCTCTGGGACAATTTCATGCAACGCTATAAACTCAGATTCCATGATCAGCTGAGAAAAAAATTACAGAAAAAATGACATGATTCTACCCTTTGTTAACAAGTAATTTCAAAAGAAACAAACTTATTTGCATATTCTTTTGAATACATTGCAAAAGACTAAGAGCACTACTAATGGCATTTTCATGCCTCACCTGTATTATGGAGTACACTGGAATTCTTGTTCTACTTCCTAAAACCATTCTAAGACCTTGATGTGAACATTTGGAAAAAAAAAAATTAGTAAACCAAAAGTTGACCTGTCAAGAGTGGAATATTGGTTCTGCAGATCAAACTTACAGTGGTACATTTTCATTTAGGCATTTTCAAAACATGAGTACAGGAAGTGTTTTACCTGGATTTCGAATGTTTTATATGTAGATGCTTGGTTATGGATAGGAAGAGGTCAGCAAACAGCCCCAGGGAACAGAGTCCCACTGTATTTTTTCACAGTAAGTTTAGCACCTAAATACTTAGAAGAATCTGACTCTTTTCCACAGAAAAGAAACACCAGTGAGTTGTTGAGAGTGATGAGAAGAAAGACATTGGAAATTTTATTTCAAGATTTAAACTAATTGCTTTATTTTGTCAATGTTTTCTGCTCAATCAATGCATTGTGTCATCAGGTTGGGCATCAGAATGGACCTGAGTATAGTATTGATCCATATTTTTCTAGTGGTTTGCACTGTTGTAATCCAGATGGTAACTAGGGGAGTAATTCTTCAGTCAAATCTGTGTTGAATCTGTTTCTGTGCCAGAACAAATCAAGCTAAACTTTAAAATATCCAGTTGGGTTAATTATCATGCAAAAATAATTGTGCCAGGGAAATCAAAATTAAAGCCTTTTGATGTGCACAACATCGTAAGTGTTGGAATAAGAAGTGTTGTGCCTGTGCATGGCTGCTTACTGCCTCTTGTATTGATGGGGCAAGTATATTTCATTAGGTTTTTGAATCTTAGTGGCTTGAGAAGTACCTTACAGTTCTTTGGGATGCTTGAGACTGTACTGAAGAACTGGCAGCTTAATCAGCTGCCACGTTGCAGGCCTCTGTTAAGTCTACCATGAATACGTACCCATAAAAAAACTGAATCATCCTATGCAGGATTTCTTATATACCTCTAATTTGCATTTATACTTAATTTAAAATTGCATTCCCATATATTTTCATTGAAGTCAAAATGTTTCACTGTATTTTATAAGACAGACCTGAATTCTGTAAGTAGATTTTTCTCCTATGCATGTAAGAGGTGCATTAGGCCAATTTTGTACTGAAAATGTGTGTTTCTTCTGAATGTTACTGAAAGATGAAATCATGCATGGTTTGAACAGTGAAGCAGGAAAAGTGTGTGACTATTCTAGGAAAATTTCAACATAAATAGGCAATACACAATAGCAGTATAAGTGAGGTTATTTATAGATGGATATTGTGCTATGCAGATAGGCTGTGATGAGACAGTAATAGAACAAATTCTCACTTAAACATATTTGATAAAATTGTTCATACTCTATTTTCAAAGGAAAACTTTCCAGTCCCTCTTTGGAGCATATATTTACTGTATTTTCTTTTGTATTAGTATGTTCTGGTCCACATCTTCGATTTTTTTTAAATGTTCACAATTAGTTTTATTAGATTAGAGAGAATTTTTTTAATGCATAGAGTGCCTTCTCTTTCTAAACCTGGGGGTTTTTGGGGTTTGTTTTTTTTGTTATTGTTTGTTTGTTTGTTTGTTTTTCTGGAGGATGGTGATTTCCAAACATAAACTTAGAGGGGGAGAAGGAAACCTTTCCAGGTCTCAGCACTGACATTGCTCTGCATTCTATTTTTTTTGGCATTCACTCATAGATTTGCTCCTCTGATAACCTTTAATTTTTCTGATTGTAGCACCTCTAAATATGAACATTGAAAACATGAGTAAAAGATGCCCTACATACAAAGGCTAGCTTAAAAATGTGACAATTTGTGAACTTTGGAGGGGTTTTTTAATATTTGTTTTGGACCTAAAACCTTTGAGGTTTATATTCTTTTACAACCATAATGAGCAGAAGCATTACTTTGTTTTCATAAATAAAAAATAAGACTTCCAGCTAATTATACAGATACACAGATGCAGAAGACTTGTAGATAAAATGCAGGTTTTGGGAAAAGGAAATAAAAAAAAAGGTGTGTGTTACGATGACTGGATCATTTCTGAGAGCTGCAAAGCAGGAGAAGGGGGGAAGCAAGGAGGGGTGATGGGGGAGAAAGGAAATAAGAAAGGGAAAATATATAATAGGCACTGAAGACTCATTATAAAAATGTATAAGATGTATGGTTTCATATTCTGAGTTGTTGATATGTGTCAGTGCTGACAGAATTATTGATGGCACCTCCAGACTTTTGGCACTATTGGCAGTGAGGGTGTTTTCATAAATTTTGATCCTATTTTGCTAGATATTCTTCTTGTTATTCAAGAAAGCAAGTCCAGCATTTTTAAAATATAAGCTGGATAAAGGACCCACTTGGGTGTTTTTGTGAATCTCTGTGAGAAGCAGCTGTACTCAGCTACTCAGGAGTATTTTAATACCATACAGGCAAGATGGCACATTAGTTCTAGTAATGTTAGATGACCCTTGCTAAGAAAAGCTCCATATGACAAAAAACGAAAGCATGAACTTTTTTTAACAACATGACACAATTCTTCAAGTTGTAGAAATAGTTCTGTTTTGTGGTTTTGTGTTTTATTTTTTATATTTTCCCTTACTGTTTGTTTAGTCCTAGATTATTTTTATGCTAAGAAACCACAGAAGGCTACATAGAATGTGTTCCATTCATGGTGTCTGGGCTAAAAGCATTCATCTAAAAATATCAGAGGATTATGGGTTACAGTAGGCAAGTCTCAGAGCTGCTTAAAGTTAAATAAACAATTTGCATTTGTTTACTAAAGTAACATAACAAACCAGACCATATCAACTTCCTTGAACTTATAGCCAATTAAAACCAAACTTTATATACATATGGAACAGTTTGGGTTATAACTCTCAGAGCATATATTTTGTACAGTGCTGGAATTTGGTTGCATTTAATTCCATGTAATTTTTAGAGCTAAACATAGAGCTTTTACAGGAGGTTGGTTTGAAAGTACTGGAGAATGACGTTCATCAGGTGGGCACAACACCAGCTGCACAGACAACATCTGTGGAAGGAGCATGGTCAGACTAAGACTGAAAGTTTGCCATCAGATCCTCTTGCTAAGGCTGATAATAAGGCAGCTACATTAGCAGTGCTAATGGGTTTTATGCATGCAGACAGTTTTCTGTGGAAGTTCACTCATTTTTTTAAAAAAGCCAAAAACAATTCTCAAACAAAAAACAAACAAAAAAAAAGAAATAAAAAAGAAAAAAATAAGAAAAGGGCTTCTCTGTGATTTTAACTGGAACAAATACAAAATTAACGTGGAACCTGCTTCGGAAATTTTGTTCTCAGTCTCCTCATCCTTACTCCCACTGTCTGCATTTTTCTTGGACTTCTTAAAAGAGTTGACTGCAAGAGTCCTCAATGGTAAACCCAGCATGATTTCCACATGGCAACAAAGTTAAAGGAGCCCTCTTCCACAGACATGGAATGGGTTGAACTTCCATGATGAATTTAATCTAACGTACATGAATCACCTCAAGATTTCTGCAGCAGCAGCAGTATCTGCTTTGGCTTTTCCCCACACTGACCTGTGGAGAGCCTGCGTCTGCTCCATGCAGGCAGAAGTCACTTGATGAAACTTCTAAAATTATACTCAGGTCTCCTTCACAATGTAAAAGTTAAAGGTCTGTTTTTCTTTATAGCAAGAGCTGACAAAGATTATGCACTAGTTCAGTAATGCTCATTCAGGCACATTCAGCTCACACACTCAAGAAGAAAAATCTAAGCACACTGGTTTTGCTGTGGATGTGGAAAGGGAGAATGAGATTCATTGTTAACGAACATCTTTCTTAAAAGACGTGGCATCAGAATAACAAACTGGACATACCAAAGGAGGGTGGTTGCTCTATATGCCTCCTCTGTCTGCATGTGCCTCTCATACCATCGTTTCTCTCATTTATTGAAAAATGACACCTACATTGACTATTTAAAATATATCCTTGAAGACCATCTTTGCAAAAGTCAAGAGTAAACTCATTATTGAAATCTCTTGGATGTGGTGAGAATGTTATCATATGGAAACTAGAAACCAAAATGCTTATGGAGTGACTAAAGAAAAGACGAAATGACATTTTGAAATCCCTAAGTCCATGAGAAATACAATCTACTCTGGAACTTTCAGGTTATTTACAGTGACACTTCCCCTGAATTTTTTTCCAATTTCTGTGATAAGGAATGGTTTTTGTATCTCTCTTCCTTTCCAAAAGGGCTTCATTCTAGCAATTCTCTTGCCAGTTTCACCCATTGTTTTCCTTTTATAAAGAGAAATAGAAACTTCTAACTTGCTTATACAGCCACAATGCTCCATAATTATAATCTATATCTCTTTCTCTTTTTAATTATTTCCCACCTGATCAGTTTATTTGAATTAATTTCAACTCCTGAATACTGTCCTCTTAGGAAACGAAACCTATTCTCTTGGTATTCATTTCAGCCTAATGCTCCAAACTTAGTGTTAGCCACTTTCCTGCAAGGATTAGATGTTCTATTGTATCTCCATGGTATTTTTGAACTCTTAGACCATCACCTCAGCCCAGCTTAAGTGCAGTGAGTACTGGACTTCCTGTTTATCCTCTAGATACATCAGATTAATTTTGTGGCTACTTCCCAAATAACACATAAGTAAGTTAACATTTCACAAATATGGCCAAAACTAGAATGCCACTACAGAAAACAATAGAAGCAAAGTTAAGAGTAAGATTCTGGAACTTGTTTAAAACCACACACACAAACACACACTCATATATCCCTTGTTGACATATGTGTGTATGTGCTACAAAATGAGTAATTTCAGTGTTTTTAATTTTTCTGCCTTGTCTGATGTCACATGCCTCATAATTTTGCTGTGTTATACTTCACAATCTGTCTTATGTTTGTGAAGATGCCACATAGTAGGAGGTGTAAAAAAGTAACTAAGGCAAATGGGGTCCAAAAAAAGGGTGAATCAACCAACAAACAAAAATAAACCAGCCAACTGAACCAAAAATCTACTTTATTCCATCTTTGTTTACTTTCCCACTGCCTCGTTCAAACCACAGGCTGTGCTCCAGTTCTGAGAATGTTTCCAAAAGCTCTGAATTCTCCAAGCATCAGCGTGATTTGAAACGGACCTATACACAGGCTGCTCCAGGATAATCATACAGCCCTTCTCCAAGGCTAATTACCAGAACACAGTGGAGCACAGTATGGGTTTGTTATCCTTGGTTCTAAATGTGCAAGGTCTATCTGTTAGCAGCTATTGACTTTTCATTACCATTACTGGCCTGCAAGCTTGTGCATATGAGATGCATGTGCAGGAATTGATGTTTGACTCAAAACCCTGAGAGACAGACACTCAGTTGGACTGAAAGGCCAACCCACACAGCCACATGCTGCATCCAGCAGGACCACCCCTGCATGGAAGGCACACGGAATGTTCACCTCTGGCACACCTGGCCAGCTGCCCCCCTGCGCAGTGGGATGAATGCAGCTCCAGCATGTGCTCTTCACTGTCCGCTTTCAAGCCCCACCTTTCACATGACTGCAAATGTTGAGACCATATCCTTGGGCACCTAATACATATTTGTCATCAGGCTTTTTAACAGGGTAAAGGAAATAATAGGTAAGGGAAAGGATGAAACATCAGCCCCTAAAACAACTATTTCTTTCAAACAGGCCCAAACTGGGTCCTTCTGTGTTGGTGGCTGGCTTGCATTTGGAAAAGCCTGTGACTCCCTGCCTCATTTTATGAGCAAAGCACACAGCACTAAGTAGCAATGCTTCAGGGTCATTGACAGCTTTCAGTATAAATGGAAGATTTCTAACTTCCCTTCGTCAAAAAGCATCAATATGTGCAACATAATGGGCAGATAATGAGGAGAACCTAGTAGGAGCAGAAAGCTTGTATAACCGCTTCATTTGGCATTCCTGCTGCAGTTATGGGCTGACTATCTCCAGTTCTAATATTGACAATTTAAGGAGGATAATGCAAATGATGCAAAAAATTTAGAGAAAAGCCATGAGAATTCTTAAAGGATTACAAAATGTCCTGCATTAGTGAAGAACTAAAAGCTCGGTCTATTTATCTTAGAGTGGAAAAGGTTAAGAACAATTTAACCCCTCTCTGTGAGTAACAACATGAGGAGTAAGAGGCCATTTGGATTAGTAAACATCAGTGTAACTTGAAAAAAAGGGGCAGATGTGCTTGTCTATATGGGGAATAAAGTTGTCTTTCTGCAGATGATGGCAACTAAGCACTGGAACAAATTGTCAAGGGCTGTGGTGAATTCTCCATGGCTGGTAGTTTTAAAGAAGGAGCTGAAGAGAAGTGTTTTGATGGGAAGACAAGCTGGAATCTCTGTGACAGCTTATGATGTAATCTAAAGATTGCTGTATTTACTTTAAAGAATTAGCTAGACCTTTTTATGACTCTTTGTTTAGATGCCTTCTGTGAGTCAGGTCCTGGTAACTCATAGGTTTCCTGCCTTTAGATGGTGTTGCAACATGAAAAGGGAGTATTGCTGTAGACTTGTCTGAAGATTTTTGGTGCTATTTAGGTCAATAAGGACAACATACCTAGGATATTGATCATAGGTCCCATTTTTGTCAAAGTGTTTCCCAATGGCTGTATGTATCACACAGCATTAGCATGTGTAAGTCTATCTCATTAATTAAATAAATTCCTGAATTTTAAGAAGTGCTTCTGCAAGCATCTGTATTTCAGTATATACTTTACAGATAAGATAATTAACAGTATCTTGTCTCAACAAAGGCCAAAATGTCAATGCAGAAGTGCAGCAGACTTCTGAAGTAGAAGAGCACCTCTGTTTTTGTGTTTCAGTTTGCACTTTTCATAAAGAGGAAATTCAGTAATCTCTGCATGGGTATGTAGGATGGATATCCTAGCATTGCTGAGGTTTTTATTATGTGATCTCTTCCCAGAAGTGCTTAATGACTGATAAAGTTACTTTTTATAGCTTTTAGTTCCATGATTATTACATCAAGCCATTTGCTGATGAGGATTCTCAAAGTGAACCAATTCAGTAAAGTCCAATTCAGCAATGCTATATCTGATATATCTTTGAATCAAAGTGAACTGTCTGTATTTTGGTTAGTGCTATTAATCAATTTTCTAAGGACATTGGACATCTGAAGATTCAAGAAGAGTTTCTTGTGGTCAGAAATGTCTACAAGAAGTATCTCAGCATAAGACATGTAACACCCCTTCTTTCTCCAAAAATGTGAGGATACAGCAGAGGTAATGCAGTCCCCTGAAATGATTTAATGGGCTCACAAGCAGAACAGCAAAAACATTACCTCAGAGTAGCTCTTGAATGCACTTGCCATTGCTGTCCTCATTTTGACACCAAGACACTGAACATTTGAAGTCTCATCCTTACTTAAAGCTATTTGAATTTTGTATGTGCACTGCTGTAGTAGTCTTCTTAATAAAAAGAAAACTCTTGATAAAAGGCATTAAAGCCATAAAGAAAGCAGCAGCAGTGAGCACTGGTTTCATTCAGTCCCAGGGAACAGCTGGTAGCTGCCTTTTACTGAGTGCTGCCAAGAAAAGGTTGATTGCCATATCCAACAGTGAGGATACAGCAGGCAGAGACCAACAGGGCAGGGGGATTTCCAACTGGACAGGGCTGAAGCTCAGCTGTATAGCAATGATCCAAACACACAAAGCAGCTCCAATCTGACTGTTTCAGTTTAAGTTAAAAGGCAGATTAGAGCCCTGCTGGAGCCCAGTTTGAACTTCCAAAACGTTGAAAGGCATTTCAGTGTGGTGTTCATTTTCTTTTCAATAAAGATGTAGTTATTAATCTTCTCTATTACCTTACAAAATGCATCTACTTCTACTCAAAAGGATATGGTGGAGGATTGTGTTACCCCTTATGGCTAGCTGATATAAAAGAATCTGCTGGACACCTGCAGGTACTAGAAAGTTCTTACTTACTGGAAAGTGAGCTGTAATTAACTCTTATATGCTAGCCAGTAACTATTTCATTTGTGGAGAGGTTGTTTAAACACTTTAAACCTTTTCTCCTCAGTAGACATTAGAATGTTGATGCTACTTTCAACTAATATCTATTTTTCTGTATTCAGTGTTCCCTGGTATTTCACAACACAAAAACACACTTGGATGTGCTGATTTGAACCACCTAAATTTCTGAAAATCACTCAAGCTTCCTCTGGAGTGCAGGATTGGTTATATTTTATCATGGTAAGTCAGATCCAGATCTTTTCCTGGCCAGCCAGAAATCATTCCCAAGGAAAAAAAGTGAGTGAGACAATTCTTCTGGTCCAGCTGCCAGAATACCTGGTGGAGTATGTTCTTGGCAATGAATCAGGTAGCAGAGTTCTTGTAAAAGAATCTTTTCAGAGGCATCATAAGGTAATTTTATACTACCCCAACCTTGTCTTGGGAATGCAGAACATAACAGAACCCTAGCAGAATAGAACAAGTCAAATTCCTTAAAAAGGACAAATACCTCAGTACAAAATTACCAATTGGTCTTTACTTGCTCTTTTGGTTTCCACAGATGCTTCTGTCCATCTGTACACATATGTCAGGAAAAATGACCTCTGAAACAGTCTCAGCTCATCTATATATGTACATGAATCGTCTCAGAGACACATCAGCCCCCTATCACAAGGGCCATGTCAGGAAAACACTGTACACTTACACTGCTGGGATTGCCTCGCAGGCTTAATGGAATTTTGTCCAAGGTTCAGGCACATGTAAAAACCACATGCAATTGTGTCACCATGTCAGTCCACACAAGCTCTTCTTTTTATGCAGAACTAATCCTACACACTATATATTCATACTCAATTGCACAGATCCCAACAACTATGCATAGTAAGTTGTATATACAGTCCTGTGCAGGAATTTCATAACATTGAAGCATGTACTGCCATCTGTTACAATTTATCCATGGTTTCTACTGGCAGTCAACCTTTATCTTCAGAAATGTAACTTTCTAGGCAGAAATCAGTTTCTAAGGTCAGGACTGAGTAAACTTGAACTCACTGAACAGAAAATCTCTTTGCTAAAGAAAAACATACTTTAATCAGATGCTGAAAAAAAAAATGAAGAAAGGCTTTCAAGGTAACCAAAGTATGTAACTTTGATTTAAAGAATAAATCATTCCATTTATATGAGGAGATAAATGTCAAATTCTCATTTCTCTAGTATCTTGTCTCTGCATACAAATCAGTAGCAACTGAAATTACTAAAACTCTCATGTCCAAAATTCAATACTCTTTTCATCATTAAGCAGGACTTTTCAGATCTGGTCCAATTCTGAACCAGACAATGATGCAAAAAACAAGACTCTTGCTTAATATCATGAGGAATTTTAATTCTTGGAGAAAAAAAAACCACAAGCAAGACCCACAAAAAAAAAATCTAACAGGCGTATTATCATATATTTTTTAAAAGATAAACATAAAGAATTAAATGAGGAAGACCATTCCTTTTCATTTTAAAAATGTGACATAACTACATTGTATATAACATACACATATTGTCCACATTCTGGGAAGCAAGACAGAGCAAGCAACCAAAAACTCCCCAAGCAAGCCTAGTCAACAGAACATATTATAAAAAACTTTGGCTTCTTTACAAGGCCCTTGTTTTTATTATTATTTCAGTAATAAGCTTTCTTCTGCTATTTCTTTTCACGTCTCCTCTTTGAAGCTATCCACTTTTTTCTACTGAATTTAAAGCATTATTTTCTTTAGCACAGGATTTGTGATAAGATGTAGGTGAAATATGTGTTTACTCAAAAGAGGAAAAATTAATACTCTAGTATTTTATTAGAACCATAGAATTCATAAAGTTATTTTAAGAGAGCCACTTTTGACCCAGTAGAAATCAAAATTAGAATACGATGAAAAGAAATCTTAATTTCAATGTGATAGGTTAATTTCAAAAGCTACCAGCAAACTTTTCATAGGAAGGTTAATTGAATCATTGCTTATGATCCTCAGAGAGGTTGTATCTGGAACAACAGATTTGGCTACAGAGATGGATGTAACAAGAAAGACAAATCCCTCTAATCTAGTTATGGTGGGGTAAACCAGAAGAAAACACAGGCAAATATTTCATGATCTCTAGTGTACTTACGTTTTGTCAAGGACCAAAGGGCATTATAAATTATACTTGTGCTTCCTGTCAACATTGTCTAGGAATCAGTGACTATGGGAATTTTTAGAAGAATTAAACCTAAGATTCCTGAATTAATTTCAGGGCCAGTGGGACACTTTCTGTTTATCACAGTACACTAAGAGTGTCTGGAAGTACTTATGAAAGCTGAGGCTTAAACTCCACTCCAAGAAGAAGGAAAGGTTGGAAGGACAGCCAAAAGCATCTGAAAAAAAATGTTGCATAGTATGGTCCACAGAGTTGTGTGTAATGGAATGGAGAGAGTATTCGGTGCAAAGAATCTTCAATGAATATCTCTCCAAGAACTGCTCTTTCACCAGGAGGGAGCACAAATCAGAAAAGGATAGGCTTCTGATACAGAGTCAGAAAACATTTATGGAAGCTGAATTGATTAAAGAAGGTTCTGCATGAGAAATCCCAGGTGACGGGAGCAGTGGATCTGCTCATATATGTTCTCATATAAATACCATACTGAAAACATTATCACAGACTCTGATGTAGAGGAGGGGTGAATTATTCGGGGTTTGGATTCTTCTGTAGAGGCCAGGCAGAGATGGATGATTTTTCTGAAAGTAATCTGGTAGGTCTTCCAGGATGCATACATACACTGAGATTCTGGATGAACAAAATTATAAATTTCAAGTATATTTTCAAAAGTTGACTGCCTCTCTTTTGCTGTTGAACTTTCTTAGTACTTTTTTGCCATTTGGGTACTGTTAAAGATTTTCTCACAAAGACGAAAGGGAGAATGAACAGTCAGCCCACACTCTACATCATCTGTCCCTGTTGTCTCTGTGCTATTATATTTTATTGTATTTGTCTGCCCACTCCTACAAAGTTGTGCTTAGGTCTCTTAAATAAAACAGGATGGGAAAAAAGGTGCAAAAGGGACAACAGGTATGACCCAGAGTTGTCTTTCTGTTTTGCTTTCTTCTGGTGGCTAGTAAGCCAGAGTAAGAATTGGGTCTGCTGAAACGTTGTCCCAATTGTTTTATTGATGGGAATGTTTCTTGTCTCTGAAAAAATTTGCTCTTTCATCACAGAACACATGAGGCTAAGTAAGAGAGGATGGGAGCCATTAAACTGAATTCTTGTTCTAGATAACAGCAGCTCGATACAGAGTGTCTAAAAGAAAACATTATATATATATTTTTATATATATATGTATATACATATTTGTGTGTATATATGCACACATATACAGCAATGTTTTTCTTGCTATCTTTGCCTTAGCTCTACCTGAAGTAACACATGAAAAACACAAGTCGCAAAGATCTTTTCCTGTAGAATATGCAGGCAGAAGTATGCAAAAGGAAGCAGAAGCTCCGAGTCCCCACCAGCACATTGCCTGGAGTTTTGTCACTGCCAAAGGATGTGGTTGCTCCCACAGCAATGAGCCCCACAGCACCGCCACTACGGAACACTCCAACACTGTTGTGCCCTGCCCACTACTCAGCCTCCCCTAAGGGATGCCCACACATTGCTCAAACATTGCTCTAGTCTTGCACAGGACACACAAGACTGGTTTGGAAGCTCATTTTCACAAATAAAATAAAATTTAAAAATTACAGAGATTCACAAGCACTGTATCTGTATGGCATGATAGCAATAAAAGTTCTGACTGACTCACAAACCAATTTAATCAGTAAATAGCTGCTGGGAGTTCTTTCCACAGTTAAGTACTCTATCTTTTGCATGCACATACACAGTGCAATACTCCAGCCCATTATTTCTTATTTAAATAATTTACCTATTCCCAGCACATAACAAATAATTTTTTTCCATTTTCTATCCATGAATTTCACAGCAGATTGGAGAATCAAGGCAGCCACATCTGATGCATGAACCTTGCATACCTCCCAAAATGGCTGATCAAATTTGATCCATAACAATTTCAAATAGTAGAAGGTATCATTAAACTATACATTAGTTGTTTAGAGTATGTACAGATGTTAACAACACCTGGAATTATGTGCTCTGACTTGTGAGGTAATTTTTGATGAACAAATATTGAATACAGTTGTGATATATTCCTCCTGTAAACCTACTTATAAAAAAAGTAAGGGCATCTGTTTGAATAAGTCTCACTTTCCTCCTGACCATTTTTTCTACTGCTAGAGAAGTTAAGCTTGATGGTTTTTAACTTGTCTCTCAAACATGAACTCAGTTTATTAGAGACGGAAGTAAATTTGGTGTTACAGAGATTATGTTTAGCTTTGCAATTCTTGTATTAATTCATTCTTAAAACTAATCACATGGTGACATAGTTTGATTTTCTGAAGCTTGATCTCCTATTAGCATATACAGTTACTTCATGAGCTGTTGCCTGAAGCTAAACTGTTGCCTTGGTAGCGAAAAACAAAGTACAGATACCCGCTAGGCCAGAAGAACTGAAACACTTAGTGCTGCATCCTGCATACTTCAGTTTTGCTGTTAAATGTTAACACATACAGTTCAAATCAGAGAATAACACTCAGGCATTTGATTTTAACATCTACACCTCAAGAAGATGCAAACTGCTAGCAGAAACCTTAACATGAAAAATGGAATATATGAAATACACTTAAAACATGCGATCAAATACAAACATGAAATAAAGTGCAACTTACATCTGAGTTCAATTTCTGAGTATTTGTAGCTCAGAGAAGATGAAAACACACAGCTTCTGTACCTGCAGTGAAGGATGGTGTCTGTTGGTGACCTCTGCTGTGAACACCAACTTGTGCTGTGACACGTGCCTGGATGGTGATGTACAGGCCCACTCTTCATGGTCTTGATTAATGTACAGTAGTCAGAGACAGTATTACTGTTATGTTAAATAATATGTCTCATGTATTTACACTAGCCCAGGATATTTCACTGTGCCATGTCACCAAAGAGCCCAACTCTGTGTAGGAGTAGCAGGATTTTCTAATGCATGCCTGTATAAATGGCACTGAAGGTGCTACTAAATTGCAAAGAATAAAAGCACATACACAGAGATTATCACATCCATCCTGTTTGTACTACTTGTGCTTCAGCTATTTTGTTCCTTTTCTTTTCATGCAATTTCAGTGAACTAAATAGTCTTTCTGTATGTTTAGAGGAGTGTATTCATTTATGTTCAGCTCACCTTTCCATCTTCAAACAAATACACAGTGACCCAAATATACACATTTACACAAGATTTTAGAGAGATCGCAGCATGATACACAATGCTGAAAGCAGTCATTCACTGCTTAAGAAAGCTTTTCATTTAATCTACTTCGGGGGCAGGGGCAGGGAGAGAGGGACACCATGTGCCTCTCCATACACTAAATTAAATTGCTTTTCATTGACTCAGGTTACTCTGGGCACTGCTCATTCTAATGCAGCCTTATTAAATTCAGCAAAGGCTGCTACAGGGAAGTCTGGGGTGAACGAAA
Source organism: Pardalotus punctatus (assembly GCA_013400915.1). NCBI lineage: Eukaryota > Metazoa > Chordata > Aves > Passeriformes > Pardalotidae > Pardalotus > Pardalotus punctatus. Next base: position 356,388 of record VZTX01000588.1, read on the forward strand.
CAGTGTTCAAATGCCACACTTCAGATACATATTTCAGAGGCTGTCTTTGAAGAATGACATGTAACAGAAACAGTGTTTAACTTGCTCTAGGAATGCATCTTAAAGAAGTCTCCTGCTAATTACAGTAAGTCAAGCACATTTAAGCTAGAAAGTTCATTAACATTTCAAGCATACACTACACCATGACTACTGTGTATTTCCTGACATTCCTATAAAACCTAGTGCTCTTGGAAAACTGATAGCACACAGGGTTGTTAATGCATGAGAGACCCTTCGCCTCTTAATCACTGGTCTGAATTCTGTTTAATCTGGAAGCAGCAAATAACTGTCAGTGGCTGATGGTGTTTATGAATTAATTTTATAACTACTCTTAGTTTAGATGGAAGCAGAAAAACATTCCAATTTAAGAAATCTTTGCCTACCTTCCTTGCCCCTTTCTCATGAAATCATCTCTGATGCGTCGGGATCAGCACAGCACAGAAACCACAGACTCCTACAAGAGATTGGACAGATAGAATGTCAGTGGCCATACAGCTTCGCCACAGCTTGCCAAGGTGACAAAGTGTCACTCACTAGGTACACAAAAGGCACAGTACAGCACTACTGACTGCGGGTCAGATTACAGACTCTCTCCCTTCTTCCCCAGGACACTACTGAGTGTTGGGAAGAAAAATTCTCCTTTTTGAAGGAGTGACACCAATTATAGGATTTGCTTTAAGGGCTGCGTAGAGTGTTCCTGGAAAACATGAAAGTGTTTTCACCTTACTACCTAATTTGCTTATGATTAAGCTTTCCTCTGAAAACATGGGTTTTGATAGAGCTGTTTATAAAATCCCTTTTTTTACAATCTGGCAGATACACAGTCCAGACAGGGCCCCAACAGTGGTCTGTTTCCTTGGAATACAGGAATTTTACATGTATTAGGGAAGAAACATCCCAGCGGGTTAACAGAGGTGGGACTCTTACCTGACAGGCCAATGCAAAGTCTCTTTCTGTTTCTTCTTCTCTTTCCCCTCTTTCCTTTTCATGTGGGACCTGTGTTAATTTAACAAAAAAGTAATATGAATTACATAGGAAGAATAGGCTGAATCAGACAAGGTAATATCAAAGGGTTCCCACTCTCTTCCTGATGCAGGTCATTCCATTCTTGTGACATCCAAGACTATAAGGATTATTTAATGAAACAGCAGTATCTCCAGGTAAAAAGACTGAACTCTGACTGGAAGTAAATAGGCTTCTCCATCTATTGGTACCTACCACTTTGATTCTGAAGACAGAGACGTTTTTGGGCTGCATCTGATGTGTGGATATGTACCACGATGTTGTCAAGTATCCTGTGATCATCCAGACTACAGGCAAGCTCAGCACAGAGCAGGATTTCTATCCATTACATATGCCAAGATTCCCACTTAGTAGAAATCAAAGCACCAAGGAGTGGAAAACTTAAAGAATGTTGAGTCTTAACCAACATGCAGCTGGGATGGGGCTAAGTGGAATACACCAACTACATATATCTCTCTAGTCTCCACAAATGAACAGCAAGTAACTTTTTGTGTCTTTTTGTGTTAACCCAGTAGAGTTTTAAGTACTGGGGAGGAAATTCTGACTCCACTGCAGACTACGATGAACCTTCCATTGACTTAAGCAAGAATAGCACATTAATTTGGTAACAGCATAGTTTAGCTTCTCACTCTTCTCAAAGTTCTTCCTGGTTTGTCTCTGATCTACAAGGAGGCCACAGTTAACACCACCCACACCTCTGCAGTCCCCAGATCAAAATATTTTGCTTCTGTTTTCTGACATTATCTTACTGTAGTTAAGTCTAGCAGCTGCCTGCTCAGAGAGACAGAATAAGCATGATGGAATGTAAAACATTGCTAAGACTTACATGACAACTTTGGTGATAGTTACTGGTTCTTACCTTTTCTTAATTACAGGATTAGTAGAAAGAATCATTCCTCACATAATTTTCCTGCCCCTTCATTTGCCATATGCAACTAGTTACAAAAATCAGCTCATTAAGTAACTGTGGCCCAGCATCAAGACTGATTCCACAGGGATCTGAGACTAATGTTAATGACTATTTTTAATTAATTTCATATGAGATGGAAATTGTTGAAAAGAAACTCAAGATGCTCCAAGCTGAGAAAGGCTGGAGAATTATTTAAGGGTAAGATTAAAGTGCATCACAGTGAATGAATGAGAGAACCAGACACAATCAGTGGGGCAAAATATGGGTAGTAGTTGACATCCCAATAGGAGATGGAGTATTCCAGCCTTCTTGGTGGCTCCTATTCCTCAGGTATGGTTTGTAAGAAACCAGGAAAAAGTCAGGTGTGTTAGGGAGGTGGTCATTATCTCCTGTCCTAAAAGGGTTCTGAATTAGACATATGCTATTGTTATGCCTGTACCAGGGAACCAAGTGTCTAAACAGTGAAGGAATTTCAGCACATTACTGTTTACATTGCTGAATTGTTGTCATGCTGTCTGGTGTGAATTTGGTCCACAGGAATTAGTGTTCCCCCAGACAATGTCACAGCATGGCTCAGCACTAGGACAAGGTCCATTTTCTGTAAGTAGCAAGGACAGATTATACCAGGAGAAGACCTTAGTCATATAAGCTCTGACATGATCTGCCAGAGCCCAGGCCGTGGCTCTGTAATGTTTATTAGCATAAAGAGATGCAGCCCACATGCTTGCATTGTAGCATGCCTTTGGAGGCAAACTGCATATGCAACAAATCTATCCATACCCCCACTCTTTGTAAAATAAAGTTATTGTTGTGTCTTGGAAGGAGGAACAGATACTATACTGAAATACTGACAAAATACTTCGGACCATACAGAAAATAGCCTCAGTCTATGTGTCATAAGAGCTGCAGAAACCAGCTCTGGAGAAGCATATTAGTGCATGAAGCAGGGTGGATGCTTCCCCAGCCAAGAGACATTATCCCAAACATAGATGTCTTTTCATATTTAATGATTCCTTCTGAACATATATTTGCAGCTTCAACAATAATGATAGAGGTGCTTCTAAAGTCTCAGCCAAAAAGACCATATCGCTAAGGTGTGTCATTCCCAGTCATGACTGGGCACATGTGAAGCACCACAGTGAAAAACGTGGGCAATCCCTGGTTTAACTGTAAAATGGCCAGGGTCTGGCACCCACTGTGTTATTTCCAGCTGAGGAACAGGCCTCCCACCTTCCTGCTTCATCTCCACAAAGCCAGAATGTTCACCTTTCTGTCCAAGTTGTTGACCTTCAGGTCTTTCTTTAGGCTGTGTTGTTCTGCCTGGTGTCTGAAGGATGAGAGATGCAGTTCATGTTAAGTTTACTAGTTTCTGGCTGTGAGACATGCATTATTTTGATGGCAGCTACTTTTGTAATGCATAGGATGTCTAAACGATGCAATGGGCAATGGTTTCATGTTTCTTTTTACGCTAGTATGATTAAAAGGTTTATTTTTCCTGTCAAATTTAGCTATCCTTTCAAAAGCGCAAACACTTCTTGATAGGACAGCAGACACACTTGTAAGAAACTCCAAATCGTTTCCTTCGCCCACTCCCCATTTTAGATAATCTTTCACATGGGAACAGCTTCCCTCCTCCTCACTCACCTCCTCCTCCAAAAAAAATTATGACATCTGTTCCTTTACATCTCTTGCAGCCACTTTTCCCTCATCATTTGCCTTTTATTTTATGGGATCCACTGGTGCACTTCCACTCTGTGCTCTTTGGGGTATAAGTTGTTATGTGTGTTGCACTTCTAACCCTTTGAAAAGCATCTTAAATATTACAGACATTTACAGCACAATATAAATGATAATGTAGTTAGACTGGAAAGGCAATTCCCTAGTTAACACCTCCCACATGTAGTGATTAAGTACTAGGCTCAAAAGCATACAGCAAACCCAGTGCAGATACATTTCTAGAAAGAGACTGCAAAATCCTAACTCCAGATGGTCTGCAGTTGGTGAATAATTACATGGATTGTTTGGTGCTTCACTAATCAATCATGACAGCAACAAGGAGAAAAAGCATGTCTGGGTAAAGGAAAATGTCCTTTGGAAAAATCCCAAGTTATTATTTTGTGCATTTGATCTGCTCATCAAACATTGTTTTTTTTTTCCTGTTCTGGTATTATGCTGTTTTAATTTTTCAAGAAGAAATCCAGAAAAACCAGTTGTTGGGGTTTTTTTCCCTATTACATACACAAGAGGGGAGTCTGAACAGCATCAACATGACTGCAGGGCTGCACTGTACTTCAAAGACAGCAAAAATTATAAATGGGAGAGGAAGGGGCAGAGAATTAATATCTTGCATTACATTCTGGACACCATGAAGCCTTCTCCAATTATTTCTGTCATTTCAGCTTGAAACCTGCAATTTAGGATGCAGAAAACAAGGATTGGAAGGGAGAAATCCCATCTCCAAATTTCTTTCTCACAGCATGCAAACAGTTTGATTTAAAAATAAATAAAAGTAATTATCTAAATCAGACCATAAGCAATGAACATCAGCCCTGAGATCAGCTCCTTGATTAGAGCAGGGTGCTAATAATGCCAAGGTGATGGATTTTATCCCCATATGGGCCATTCACTCAAGAGCTGGATTTGACAGTCCTTGTGCATCCCTTCCAACTATTTGGTGTAAAAATCCTGTGATTCTGTGAATATGGGATCAGCTTTAACTGAAACAGCTAGAACAAAGTCCAACACTGCCATGAATACATATGGCCCAGTTTAATTTGATCCCTCTGTGCATCCAAAGAAGAGAAATAGTACTATTAAATGTATAAAAGATAGAAAGGGTGGATGAAGATACTGTAGGAGTCAGAAGTAAAATAGGTGGTTTGGGGGTTTTACTTGGTGGAGAGGGTGTGCAGAGAAAAAAGTACTACAAGAGCCAGTTTATCCTATTGAATCTGTGAATTCAGATATCTTCGTGGTTTCTTGAACCTATGTGTAGTATTTAAGTCTCTAGGAAATGAAATGCATGGCAGTAGACACAAAAAATGTAATGAGTACGATAAACTGTGGGACTTAAAAAAGTTTGGACATAATAGCAGCAAAGTACAGAGACGTGCTGTATTTCAATGTCTATCAAAAGCAAAACTAAGGGTTTTTTTAAGTAGTTGTTTGGGTTGTTTGGAGTTTTTTTACATTGCTGTAGGCATGACTCAGAAAAATACAAGTGGGCAATATAGAAAGGCTGTGAAAGCAGTGAGGTAAGAAGTACAGAATAACTGGATTTAAGAGACCTAAAAGCACAAAAGATTTATCCATGTTAAGGCTAACTCCTGTTTGCCTCTCAGTACTACTCCATTAGAGTCATGTAGCACATAACTATCTTGATCTTCTTAAGGAGGACGGTTGCCAAAAGATGGATACTGCACACTGATGACATTAACACTTCCTTCTAGTACCAGTTTAAGTAATTTGGAATGAGATCTATATAAATTATGTGCAGACACTGCTTGTGGCAGTGCTTTTGTGGATGTTTTAGAAGACAGACCTGGAACACAGGCTAAGCTATCAAAGTATTGATCCATGTACAATGAGAAGAAAATAGGTGAAATTAGGTGAAGAACACCATAAATCTGTTTTCTTTCCTTTATCTCCGTTCCTTTCCATTATCTGCTTTCTTTCCTTTCTTTCAAGTCGTTCTTGGACCTAAAATCCAGCTTTTTTGGAAGAGATCTTCAAGATCATTTGTCCAACCATCAACCCAGCACCACCATAATCACCCCTAATCCCCATGTGCCACATCCACAATTCTCTTAGTATTTCCAAAGATGGTGACTCCACCACCTCCCTGGGAAACTTATTCCAATGGCTAACCACTCCTTCAGTGAAAAAAACTTTCCTAGTATCTAATCTGAACCTTCTCCGGCACAACAAGGCTATCTCCTCTCATCCTTTCACTTGAGACACAGCAGAAGAGAGTGACCACTCCTTCTGGGTTGTGCACAGATTAGTGAGGTCCCCATGAGACTCCTTTTCTCCAGGCTAAACAATCCCAGCTCTCTCAGCCACTCCCGTTTTCACCTGTTAAACCTTTTACTTTACTAAATGTTTATAAGACTTCTCACGCTTTTCTCTGTGAGAAGATACAGCTGAATTGGAATTGTGCCCCCACTTCCTTTTGAATACCTTTGTGGTTGGAAGTAAAAGTTTCCAGATAACTGAACCTTATCTATTTCTTCTGCAGTTGATCACTAGGTAACGTTTGCTTGCATCCTCTCTTAGGTCAGTATAGAGATATTTCATTCCCTCCCACATTTAGGTCTTTAATGTGGTTTCCATTCGTGGGTTTCACTAACTCCAGCATTTGCTGTCGATTATTTAGGACTGCAGCTTGCCTTGTTATCTCATCAGCACATCTGACTTGTTTCCTGGGGTGGGATGGGGGGTTGGCGGGGATTGGGACATGCCATTCCTTTTTAGTTTGCAAATGCTTTCAGAGCTTCTCTGAAAGAAAATTCTCTATACACTTTGAAAAAGTCTGGGTAGCATATGTTACTGTTCGCATGCTGTCTCATGAAATGGCTGCTTGCTGCTGTTCACAGATGTTCAGAGCATAATCCTGACTTACCAGGATGTGTTTATTGGTAGCTTGTACTTGGCAGTTTTATTCCATAGCCCATTTGGGTTAACTGACTGCTCCTTCATGCCAATACCACCAACCTCTTTTGGACAGACATCACATAGATTTTTCTGTGTCTGGACAAGAAGAAATGGGCTGCTGAATATCCATATTTTTGACATTCTAAAAGCCAGAAACTGATCTTCTGACTCAGGGTGTTCTTTTCTTGTTACATATTCATCCTTCAGTATCACTTGGCTCTTACTCATGGTGCCACAGCCATCTATACAAATATCTTGGACATTCAGGTTAGGCGTTAAATGAAGAAGGAATGAACACGACGGCAAGAAAGTTCAACCAGATGCCCTTTTCATTCAGTAAACCAAGATGAGTAGTCATTTCCCATTACTTCTTTGGGACAGCCAAACATCTGACAGCCAAACTTCCACAGTTAGGCCCCAGTTGCAAGGGTGATAGCTTTGCTTCATTTTTAATTAATGTCTCTTCAAGCTGTTGATAGAATTCATCAACTGCATCTTTGTCATCTGCTATCGTAGGAGTGTTAATCTCTATGATCGACATTGACTGGATTTGCTAGAAAAAGAACTGTAATGATTTTATTGCTGGTTGGATTGCATCCAAGCATATACTTTGATCCCCTCTTGGATGTGACAAACACAGTGCAAGTTTCTTCTAATTTTTCTGAGCTTAAGCAGCAGCCCAAGAAGCTGTTCATCATCCTCTAATGGCACCTATTATTCCACTGCAGCACTGATTCTATATTTATCTACTTCAGATTTTTACAATTCTTTTGTCACAATAATGTGTTGTTCACCCCCCCCATGCATTTCATGTTCTTATATTAAGACATTGTAGACAGAATTATCTTCAGGCATTAACTTCCTAGAGTTTCAGTAGAGCCAGAAACACTCTGTATGACCAAGTACTCTATAGGAACCTCTCCTATAGTGTCTTGCATTCTATCATGGGAGAAATATAAGATAACAGATCTGCTGACCATTGCTCTGCCATGCTCTTTTTCTAAACTCAGCAATATCTGCAGTTGTCATCTACCTAATCATGCAGGTCTCCTGAAGTTTTTCAATTTACCTGTACTTTGATCAGTATTTGTCAGTATTTGACTACACTGCTCCTCCTCCAAGTAATGAACTCCTCAACTGACAGGTGTCAAGTGTCTTGGTGAATATTTAATCCACAAAAAAGAGAGATGAAAGTGGAAGTACAAAAGGGATAAAAACATGTTTGGTAACTGATGGAGTGGGTCACAAGTTTTAGGAAATACAGAACATTTGAAAACCAAAGGGAGAGTCTGAATATTGAACAAGTTGACTTGAACAAATACACATGGCAAATGTTCCTTATCTGTAAGCAGGAGTTTGGTGAGCACTGTGAAACCTCCAAAATGTAGCAGATCTGGTTAACACATATTTGGACAATCTTCTTTTGCATCTCATACCATTTCATATTTATATGTGATCTAGAAATACGGCAAGTGTCAAATTACTTAAAGTCAGGACCTTACTAAAACTGAAAGTATGAGTCAAGTTGATTTTTAAACTGATTCTCAGCTTGTTAGAGCATGTTTTTCTTTTGAAGGTACTCCTTTACTACACAGAACAAAATGAATGCTTAAGAAAAAAGAAAAAAAAAACCTCAGAACAATTTCCTATTTCTTCTTGAATGCTTACATAATATTTTAAACATATTTTATTGAACTGAAATAAATTTTACTTCTAGGGACAAACCCGACACACATATTTCACTAAATGATTTTGCTTTTCTGGTGTGCAAATCAAAGCAGAATTTGGAATATTTCTGTGTTCTTTTCATAATTTCACATTATATTCCTCAGTGATTTTCCTAGATTCATCTTCAGGACTTTTCACACATTCATTTTTAAATTAATTTTTTCTTCCTTCAAATACCTATGGATATGATCTTACAGAAAAAAACAGAGTGGTGTCAATACTTTCAGTCCAGTCTGCAACTTCTTCCATTAATCTGTCTTCATAAGAAAAAGAAACAAATGAATAGCAGGGTCAAAGGTTGACTTTTATTGATCATTATGTTGTTTGGACATAGTGTCTGCTTTTTTGTCCATTTACCTGAACCCATTAATATTTGTCTCTTAAGGATCTGTTGACTCTAAGCTGTGATGCTTTAGGACGCTGTATGTATACCACCAGAAAAAAAATTCCTGTGACTGAGTCTACCCACTGGTCCCTTTGTCACATGTCAGGCTCTGCAGTTGCCTAGAGGCTTTCCATATGACCATAGACACCTTTAAATGATAACAAAATGATTGCAAAGTGAATTTGAACCTGGAGCTGGCAATCAAAGTAGTATTTGTTTAGTCTGTTCTCCTCAGGTTCGTCATGTACTTCTCTTCAGCTTAATCCTGTAATACAGGAAGTCACAAGCTTAAAACTCCCTTACTACAACTTAAGCCTGTCACTTTTGTCTTATCCATCATTTGGTTTTAAATATTGTCCTTCTTTTGCGGCCAGTCACTAAGCATTTGAAGAATGTCAATGACTCCCCACTCTTCTCACCTCAAGCCTAAGCATTATTTAAACAGTTCAGTTGTGTAAACCCATGCTTCAGAAATTGTGGCACACCATTTATATCCCTTTGCCAAAGCCATTGTTAGTATCAGCCATGGTACTTCTAGGAACAGGACTGTTGCAATTGCCAGCTTCCACCAACAGTCTTTTCAGCAGTCTTTTCATTAACAGCTTCAGATAGAACTGAATGTTTTTGTATTTAAGTCAGCCAACTCAGCTGTTTACCACTGATATGCAACAGAGACAAATGGCCAGGTGCCAAAAGCACTATATAAATGGGAGATTATGTTTCTAACATTTACCTAAGCAACAAAGTTCCAGCAAAAATACCCAGATACTACTAAGAACCAGTCTGTGGAAGCCCTTCAGGAAATCTACATGTTGAGGTATTTTAAGAAACATAAGAGCTTGTGCAGATAGCAAGTTCAGAACAAGGCTTCCCTGTACTCAAGTGGGGTGGGGAATAAGAAAACTGCAACATGCTAACTGCCTTCTAAATACTGACAAAAACATTTATTATTATGGATTTTCCAGTGAGCAACCTTGATGTTCTTACCCAGAACTTACATTCACCCAGTCTCCAAATGTCAGTGAGATCTCCACAGAAGAAAAAAAATTCTGGTGGACAATTTATGCTTTCACCCATAAAACACAGCTCATGTCAGAAGGACACAAATTGTTAAGAGGAAAGTATGGTCCAATGTAAAACAGTAAATATAGGCACCGATAACCAGAGAACTGCCTGATACACCAGGAGGCTGCCTGATAACTCAGCAGAGTTCTGTTCCACTGTGCTTTGTACAAGTAAGGATCCTTCCCCTCTCAACTTCCAGGGACAACTGATCTTTGAAGAAGAGAATTCTAAATAATAAGAAATGTACTCAAGTAGAAGTGAAGGAGGAGCACAAGAGGGAAATGATTCATTGCCATAACTGAAGTAGAAGAATAACCCATTCATATGCAAGGTCATCTGTTGTTCTGTGTCATTGTGCTAATGAATCACCATTTGTTTATACACTGGGAGTAGTACCTTACCAGTACAGAGAGGAAACAGAGACTATTTGTAGCAGGGATTATACCAGTAATTTTAGTGAAAACTTCTAATTTCAAAACACCTGACAGAAGAAAGGGCTGTATTCATACCTAAACCTGCAGAGACTGCCCCACTTCTTTGGACTGTGTACATTTAAACATATTTGTCTTAGTGCCAGATTTGTGGCCAACTGATCTGAAGCAGAATTTGACAGCACAGACACTGATATATTATGAACTGCCAAAGTACAAATTAGGGAGTATAATGTTTGTGCTTCTTCTACAGCTAGAGTGTTCATTAGTGGTTTAGAGGAGAAGAGAAATGGAAAGGCTGTGACAGAGAATAACTTTACTGGCAATATGACTAATTTATGCTTTCATTTTCCCTCTAAATGTCTTAAGAAATGTTACCTCAACTATAAGCCATTTATTCCAATAACTCTTAATTTGTATATTAAGGAAGTTTATGTTCACATGTTGCCAAAGAATCTGAACAGAGAGTCTCTTAGCTTAGATTCCCAAGAGGTAATCTCTTTATTTGACTAGACCAGTTGCTGCTCTCTGAAGAAGACTGTTTTCTGGGTTAGTCTGTGGATAAGAAAATGGATGAGGAGCATGTGTCTGTATTTTTTACAATTGTTCTGAAACCTGCAAGGGGGTCACTTACGTGCTTCATGCAGCTCAACCACAGAGTCTTCTGCTTCCTGATGTGCAGAAGCAATGCAAAATTCAACAAAACATTCCTTCAGACAGCTACTGATTTTCAGAGAAAAAAATCCAAAGGAAACAACCAAGAGGAAACAACCTCTGTACAGGTATCACACCCTTGTGAAAACCAAACACAGGTAGCACTGAATTGCTTCAGCTTTCAATGCCCAGTCTGTGAGGAGCAGATAAATAACTACCATAGAAGGCACAGAGGAGAGACAGGACTGAGGCAGATTCTTCACTTACTACTCTGGAGAGGCACATACCTGCGGAAAGAGCCTGGCACTATCCAGCTGTCTGTACCTGACTGCTACACAGATCTTCAGATCTGGTAATTATTACAAGGGATCACGCTTATGTTACTGCACAGCTTTGTTTATGAACTGTAAGCCCTAGATTTGTTTCATTATTCCTTCCTCTAAATCTTTCAGAAACAAGAAAGGAGAGAACTCCTAAGGTCCTGGTGATCATGTCAAACAAGGATCCAGTTTTAGGAAAAATTACGGAAGAAATTGTACCAAATTAAAGACACAAAGGAGCCAATGAATAAGAAATAAAAATGGCACCCAAGATTGATAACCAAGTAAATGTAGCTATACATCCATAAAACTGTAGTTCTTGTTCTGAATTGAAAAAAAAAGAGTATGGTTAAGGGAAAGGTAGGAATAGAGATCATGAGCCAGGTAAAACACATGAAAAATATTTTAATGTTAAGCTCAGGGGAGAAACTAAGCAAAATTTTGAACAGTTCCACAGTAAGCAAACAGTAAAATAATTACTATTAGACCCTTTTTATAGTTGTAAATTTATTAAAAGAGAATAATGACATTTTCTTTTTTTTCCCTCTAAAATTATAAGGGAAGTTATATGGTATTCACATTGTGAATAAATAGTAAACAAGTATTTGTGCTTGTTGCTTAAGGTTTTGATGCTTAAATATATTTAGTATTTCATGATTTTATAAACTTACTTATAGACTTCCACTTAAGTTTAAACACCTGCTTTACTTTGTTATAATTATGGACTGCTAACTTTTATAAATAGCTCCAAGAAATTTTGCCTTCCTTTTCTTTTTGGTTTCCCTGTTAAACTGTCTATCCTGTAAGATGACTGCAAAAATAAATTTAGAATGTAAAGGAAGGAACCTACTATCATATCTTCTGATTCAAGATGGGGAAGAAAATAGAAAAGACAGTATAACACAAGTAAACTTACCAGGATAAAAACTGAGATATTGATAAAGATTTGGAACAAGGCTAAACTCTTAGGGCTTGACATGTCCAATACCATGCACAATACCATTAGAAAACTTAAGAGGAAGAACAGGTTATGCTCAAACATTAATATTCTACAGGGAAGAAGGAGTTTTCCCTTTTTTGCAGAAAGTCCAAGGGCTATTCAAAACCTCAATTATTTCGTCTTCTGCTTCTTTTCAGTATCAACTTATAGTCACAAGAAATTAACCCTAATTTATGTCTTGAATACTAGAAGATATTGCTAACCCTTACAACTGCAGTTGAACCTCAACATTTCACATTAGCTAGCCACTAGAGTGTACATGTTACACACATTAAAGCAGTTCAGTAAATAAGTCCATCAGATGAGGTAATTAAAAAAGGTAAAGAAGAATGAGAAAAATACAGGGACTATCTTTTCCTTTACTTTCTGAACTCACCCATAAACTGGTGGAGAAGACTGGACTTCTTTTTGGGCAGAACATTTCCATAATCTTCCTGTCAGGTCAATGAGAACATTTAAAAATTAAGTCTATTAAATTTAAAAAAAAATAGGCAGGGACAGAGTGTGTTTTCAAGCCTGGCTCTTTCTCATCTCTACAGATGATTAACGAAAATTATCCCTGGCATGGATTTACCCTGTAGTAACCTGTGCTCTTCTAAGCATTTCCAGAGATGTTTAAGGTGCTAACACAGCCCCAGAGATGCTTCCAGAAGCAATTTAGACAGAATGCCAAATACAGATCTGGTCTATACAGGGCATACACACGGGTATGCACCTTACAGCTCTCTTTAGACTACAGGAGCTAGCAGCTTGCAAAGCATGTAGAAAGATCAGGGCATCATCACAAACAAAAAATGGCTATCCCACCATATACTGGGCCAATACACATAAGTATTACCTATACACATGCTAATTTCTTTTGGTCATTCTTGCAGAACACCATGGGTGCACATAATATCCCCTTCTGGTAACAGTGTTCCACTTTTCCTTGACATATGTGATGTAAGGCAGATATTACGGCAGTTATTGGGACACGTATACAAGTTTTATAAAGGACTAAGAGTTCACTGAACAAATTCTACCATTAAGTGTCTTAGAGTAATGCACATCTAAAAGTCACTGAACTGCAAGATAATGGTGTTTAGTAGGCCAGTGAAGCATAAATACACACATTGTTGAAATTAGTTTCTTTAAATGGGACAAGTAAATATACAGCTCTTATAAAGAACTCATTCACCGATTTGGAGAAAAGGATCTGTTCAAATACAACTTGATGAAAGGGATTATCTTGAATTTCAGTGTATTACACTGTAATTCTACTAAAGAGCTGAATTCTATCTTTCCCCCACCCCCCCTTCTAGGGATGTTAATCAGTTCCTTGATGTGATATTAGTTGCATTTAACCTGAAAGGAGATGGATTCAGTCATGCATACATGACTAACCCTGTTAAAACATCAACAACAGAACTGAAAATCTCCCATCTAGATGTAAACTGGACTACATAACTAACAAAAGCCATGCTTTGAGATTCAGAGCCCTTAAATGTCAATAATTACATTGAGTCTATGACAAACAAAAACTGCAAGAGCAAAGGATGACACTTAACGCAGAAGGAAAGGGAAGGGAAGGGAAGGGAAGGGAAGGGAAGGGAAGGGAAGGGAAGGGCAG